>PVIJ01005771.1:0-99836 GCA_004024925.1 Scalopus aquaticus | reverse complement strand
GAGAGAGACAATCAGTGGGGGGGGAGGGGGGGAGGAAGGAGCCGGAGGGAGGGAAGGGAAAGGGCACAAAATGGAATAGAAAAGAACACAAGGGACCATGGAGATGGATCACGGGTGAATTGGTGGTGGGCTACCCAAGGGGAATGCAAAATGTAAAAGACATAAATAACAATAAAAATATATATTAAAAAAAAAAAGGTTCCTTTCCCACCACTTATGCTGTCTTGAACTCTATCCTTGCATGGAACAGCATTTGGAAGTTCCCTAATCCTAAAGAAGTCAAATTTGGGATGGGAATTCCCAGTCTCCATTAGTTTGTAATGGTAGGTTTTCTGCCCATCGGGAAAGTTGTGGGTGATGAAATGCAAGAACAGGGAGTGAAATGATGGTGTCATAAGAAAAGTTAGCCAGCTGGTATAATTGCTTAGAGATTTTATCAGGTATTTGGGTTTTGGAGATGGAGAGCTTAACTATAACCCCTTTAAATTGATTAGCCATCTCTCCTCTTGTTACACAGAGTTAAGAGCAGTTTCTCATTTCCTTTCAGTTCACCTTATCACAGAAATCTAAGAGATAAAGAGAAATTCTACTTCCAAAATAACAGCAAAATGGACAGAAACAATGAAAGAAAATGTAAAAGGCCTGAAATCTTTAGATTAGATATGGCTTGTAATGAATTTGGAGGAAACACTGAGAGAGGGAACCACTTGCTAATGGAACAGAAAGATGATTATACTGACTACAGAGAGCAGTCATAGTAAGTTACTATGAAAATATTTTCCAGACCTCCAGGCAAAAGCACAGACTCAGTCAAGATAAATAACTCTCAGAGTCCTTTTATTAGGTGAATCCATAAGAGAGCTGCAACTCATGAACACTGTCTAATGGCCTCGTTTTAATCTACTTTCTCACTAACACTGAATAAAAAAAGTAGAAGTCAGGGTTAAGTGAGAAAACAGCCTTCATGGTACCTTTGTGTTCTCTCTTTTGACAGATTCATTCCCCAAACTTAAGATCTACAAAAATACACGGAACACTTGCATAATCTCTCCCTCCCTCCCCCCTCCCTCCCCCCCTTTCTCTCTCTCTCTCTCTCTCTCTCTCTCTCTCTTGCTCTCATTTTAGCATTACTGTAGATCATATAAACTGCTGGGTGTCCTGGATAACTTATGAGAACATTACAGTAGTTCAACTCAATATACATCTTTGAAGACATACTATATTGAAGGCAACAGGCTAATTAGCCCATTGCATTAAAAAGCTGTCTTCGGCAGTCACCTTGGCACCTTCTGGCCCCAAGCTAATCAGTTACCAAATCCTGGGGTCTCTGCTGTGAGGACCTCCCTTCTGCCCAGGTTGACTTCAAGCTGCCACCATTGTCTCAGGTGTGGACCTCTTTCAGCTTCTCCAGGCACTCCCCCCACCAGGCCTCTTTCCTTTGAACAGCCATTAGTCCTTTAAAATGTAGATCTCGGGCCTCCCTTGTGGTGCAAGGGGTTAAGTCTCAGCACTATGAAGCTATTGGCAGCCACTGCAGCACAAGTTCAATCCCCAGCCAGGGAGCTAACCCACATGGCACAGTAGACCTCTCCTGCCTCTCCCACTGCTCCCTTCAGCAGTGTATTTCAGTTCCTCCTGTTCCCCACTCTGTCTCTGGTGATCCTCTCACCCCCTACACCTCTGGCCTACACCCCAGCTCTTGTATGCATAAATAAATAAATCTTTTAAAGAAATAAAATGAAATGTAGATCTCATCATGCCACTGTCCCACTGAGAACCCTTCAGTGATACCTGCTAATAATAATAATATTAATCAAATTAATTGCATATTAATCAAATTAATGATCAAATACACCTAATACCTTAAAGGGCTCTCCATGAACTGCCTTCACATACTAGACAGCATCCCCATGTCACTTTCTAGCTGCACCTCCTCCAGCCTCACTTGCTATAAGTCATTTTCTCAAATAAGCGCCATGGCCTCTTGCCCCACAGCCTTTATACACTGTCCCTCTGCCTGTGCAGCTTCCTCCCTGGCTTCACCTAGCTAACCCCTGTACTCTTTTGGAGAACTCTTTTTTTTCCCCGACTTGTGTCTATCATCAGTTATTTACATACTTAATTGTAGAGTTAATTTGCAAGTCCCACAAAAACCACCTCACAAAACTGCACGAGGAGATGGCTGCTATATCCCCAACATTTAGCACCAGGTCTCATAGATAGAGATGCTAAAGAGTTGTTAAGTGAATCAGTGAAATAACTTGCTCTTCTTAGAGAGAAACAGAGTGTTTGCAATTAAGCTAGCAGAAAGCAGAAAGAAATACTGTTGTGTGCAGATAAAGGAGTTATTCATTCCTTGCAGTGGGACTAAGGAAAGCCCCACTGATTTAAGTAGTTTTTAAGGATAGGCAGAATGAATATATGCAACATAGAATCAAAGTTCTTCCCATTCAGAAATAAGCACTTGGCCAAAGGCAGACAAACATGACAGTTTTGAGAGGTAGCAAGGTTTGCAAGAGCTCAAACTTCTATTGAAAGTACACAAAACTGGGCCTCCCCGGTGGCGCAGCGGTTAAGCGCTGCGCTGTGGAGCTGTCGGCAGCGGTGATGCGAGTTCGACGCCCAGCGGGGAGATTCCCACATGGTGGGGCAGACCTCTCCTGCCTTGCCCGCTGCTCCCTTCAGCAGTGTATTTCTGATCTGCCTGTTCTGCTCCCCGCTCTGGCTCTGGTGAGCCCTCTCGCCGCCCCACGCCTCTGGCCTGTACCCCAGCTTGTATGTATAAATAAAAAATAAATCTTAAAAAAAAAAGAAAGTACACAAAACCATTAAGTAAAAAATGACAGGGTTCTATAATGTTTATTTTAGCATTATTTACAATAATTAGGACATGGAGGCAACCTAAATGCCCAGTGATACAGGATTGGATTAAGAAGATGTGGTATTTTCACACACTTGAATTTTATTCAGTCATAAAGAAAAACAAAATGTTACCACTTATAGCAAAATGGAAGGAGATAGAGGGAATTATGGGTAATAAATCAAGCAATCAGTTACAAATCCAACTATTTACATAGTTGCCCATTGAGCAATGCAAAATACTTTTAAAAACTAGTGAATGCTAATAAAACCAGTGAGATTTCTGAGGTTAAGTGGGAAGGGAAGAGAGAAAGGGTCAAAGAGATATGAAGGGTGTTAAGGGGAGGAAAAAGCAGATATTATTGTCCTTGTGAGGGTACGAAGGCATGATCCCAGATGACTTAGCAACTCTGTGTGGGTAAGTAAAAACAGTCTAGGTAAAAAACATCAAAAGTCTGAATTAGGCTAATGGCAAGAGAAATGAAAGCAGGGAACAGATTCAAAGATAGTACAAAAATTGAGACTTCTTTTTACATTGATATCCAACCAAACACAAATTCAATATAAAAGTTGGTTAAGAACAACTGTAACTTTTCTTTGTGAAGGGTTCATTCATTTGAAGCAACTTGTTTTAACTTTTCTGGGGAATGAGAAAGAGAAGTAGAGAAAGATTGTTCAGTTGATTGTTTCAGTTGTAAAGAAGATAACCCAAGGAGTTTAGGTAAAAAAGAGGAATTTTTTGACATTTGTGCCATACAGGTCAGTTTGCTGCTGGAGGCTCTCTTTATTTTTGTCATCTTTCATCTCTGTTTTCCTTTGGGTTCAGTTGTATTCCCTAGACAGTCATTTTCTAAGCTTGTCTTACAAAGGCAATCACCAAACTTCCTTTAGATGCTACTAGAAAACTCCTAGTGAAGGGCATTCCGTGACCTGGTCGAGCTGCACATCCTTCTTGGGGCTTGGAAGCGGCGTTCTGTGCTGCCACTCTTTAGAAGGATTGACCTGCCATTGTCTGCAGGGGTGGATCTCTAAATAAAGCGGGGTTCCTTTACAAAAAAAAGGAAAAAGTCTGGTGAAACAATAGATGTCTCTGAAGGGGTGGAGAAGAAATTTCTCCCTAACCCTCTGTGACTTTCTTGGCCTAATCAAGCAATCAAATTAACATAAGACAAATTGGTAGGAGAAAAGAACAAATTTAATTCCATACCTATGGAGAATCAATCTGTATAAATGGACTCTAAAGCCAATGAGGCAAAATGAGGGCATATATCCTGAGCTAAGGAATAAGGGAGTGGCCTGGAACTTCAAGGAGAAAGGAGGGGGACTCATCTGATGTGGAGAGGGTGAATCCTATGATTGATATCATTTGATTCACTGTTACCAAAGACTAGATGCTCTGTAATTGCATGTTTGCCTGGCCATATACATAAGTTTCTCCCATAGAAAAGTTATTCTGGTGAAAATCCTAATTCTGGGAAATACCCCGATTTGCCATTCTTCTAGGTAGTTATGAAGCTACAGGACCTTAATAAACAGTTTGAAATAATCCACATGTCAAAGTGATGTATCTTGGGAAGGCCTGTTCTAATCATCTGGGGGATCTATCCCTTGTCTACTGTCCACTGCACATCCAGTGATACACAACATCAGAGGTACTGTGTTTCCCATATTTGGGGATCATAGATCAGCACAGCTGTTCACCTGTCTCCTACTGCCATTCATTCACTTGTCTTATAATAATCCAAAATATCTTCTTCAGCATGCACAGCTGGCAATTTGAAGATGTAAAAGGGTTATTTTTCCTTGTATGTAGCTTGGGTTCCGTTAACTGAAATGATATGTTCTTCTTTTAATGAAGTTGAAGAGCACACTTTTCATTCTGAAGTAAAAGAATATTTGTGGAGAGAAGGAAATCGTTGTACAAAGTATTTCTGCTTCTTCTGATTCTACCTTGATTCATAGTTGAATAATGTCCTAAATAGTCCAGGGGAAGTAAATGGAACAAATATTTCACTTAAGAAAATTAAACAGCGCAAACTAAACCATTAAAATTCTGGGACTCTAACCCAGTTTGACACACCCCAGTGCGCTCATTAAGTATTTATTCCCTCTGTAAGTTCAAAATAATACGTTAAGAAAAAATGGATGAATGTGGGTTAACTGCTTTATAGTTCATCTTATGTTTCATGTAATCACTCTTACATGATTTATTTTATAATCGCAAAATAGGATTTGACAGTTGTAGATTTGACTAAGTGTATCGGAGGGCAGATAATTTAAATCACATATTTAAAAGAGATAGCTTGATCGTCTCAGGAAATCAAAGCCACTAAAATATGAAATTACAATGCATTAAGAATGTTCAAATTATATTTTTATGGATTATAAATTGAAAGATTTCTATTAAGCCTTCAGGGAATTTTAGAATTTGCATTGGAAACCATTCTGTGGAATTCCATAGAACACTTTAAAGGTAGGAATTTTCATGGGTCACTGAGAACTTCTGTAAGGCCCCATAAAAGTGCAATTTCCATAAAATGTCCTATTAATATATTTTCAGTTTATTTATCTTTGTGTCTTTCCTCAAGCTGTAACTTAACAGTCATCCCATCTTTTACTTTTTATGTCACTTTTTTTTATCTGAGGACCGTGTTATCCAAAAATGTTTGAAATGACACTGAGAAAGATTTTTCTAAAGCTATCAGTAACTAGTACCATGGATTTGGAGCAGGATATTTTCAACATCTCTAAATAAGATTATACAGCAACAAACCGCACTACAACTTCTATAATTTAAAAAAAAAAATTACTTGGCAAGCACTGCATTCATAGTTGTCCCTGGTTCTTGCTGTATGATGCAGGTTGACTGATAAAACACACTTTCTTGTGTATTATTGCAAGTATAAACTATCATAAAAATAACCCCTATATGTTTTAAATGTGGAAAATCAAGTTAAATAGATGTAATTAAATCTAGAAAAACTGTTTTTTTTTTTAATTAATGGTGCTAATATGTTGTGTAAATTTTTTAGGGCCACTGTAATAAAATAATACTAACTGGATGGCTGGAGCGACAGAAATTCATTGTCTCACAGTTCCAGAACCTAGAAGTGCAAACCCACAGTGCTGGCAGGTTGGATACTTCCCAGCCTGTGACTGATGTGTTTGTTTCAGGCCTCTCTCTATGGCTTCAGGTGGCCATCTTCTCTGTGTCTCTTCACACTGTCCTCTGTGTGTCTAACTTTGTCCTTATAAGGAACAAGCAACATTGGATTATGCCCACCCTAATAACCTCATTTTAAATGAATTACCTCTGTAAAGAACTTATTCCAAAATAGTCATATTCTGAGATAGTGGAGTTTAGGATTTAAACATGAATTTTAAGGGCAACCAATTCAACACAAAGCAGATGGGTTTACCTGACCAGCTACCCAGTCAGGACTGCACTAACCGGAGATGTTTGAGGTGTTACTGTCACAGAGTCATTAAGAGTGTAGGTCCTACAGGGATTAATTTCCAACATATATAAAGAACTCATACAACTAAACAACAAAGACAAACAATTCTACAGAAAAAAATGGGCAAAAGACCTAAATAAACACTTCTTCAAAGAATACAAATAGCCTATAGACACGCGGAAAGATGCTCAACATCATTTGTTATAAGGGAAATATAAATCAAAAGCACAATGAGATAGCACCTCACCCCTGTGAGAATGGCCCATAACAAAAAGTCTGGAAATGATGAATGTTAGGGAGGATGCAGATACGAAAAATACTCTCCCTATTGGTGATGTAATCGATGCACCCTCTGTGGAAAAGTGTGCAGAGATGCCTTCTGTCGTGGCCTGTTTCAGCAGCATCACTGGTTGTCAGCAATGCTGGAGGGGAAGCCTCTGACTCTCTGGGTGCGTGCCCCGAGCAGTCCCCCAGAACCCTGTGTGTAGAAGGACCCTGTGCCTGCTCTAATGCTCTGCTGTATCCACTTGGGATTTTTAATTTTTGAACAAGAGTCCCATATTTTCTGTTTTGACTGAGCCTTCAGAACCAACTCTATTCAACTACAACCCCAACTGTATATGCAAGTTATGTTGTCAGTGTTAACTGATGGATAAGACTTTGTGGGCACCATCTTTGGGGGGATCTGAAGAGCCTGAACAAATTTCTAAGCATTGCCTATGACTTTGAAATAAATCTCAGAAGGGACATGTCTGTTAGGGAACTCTGCAGTCTGTTAGAGTGGTGTTTAGGGAAAATCCTCATGGGAGAGTAAGTGGGGAAAGAAGTCACCAGCATGACCATCACACTGAGGGCCAGCCTCTTGGGAGCAACTTGAGCTCCCCTGGATTCTGCTTTCTCAAGGAGTAGCAGTCAAACCCCGATTGCCTTGCGCTCACTACAGTATACTCTCTCCTGCTGCCCTTTGGGGCATCTTGGGCCACCAGCTAGCTGACTACGAGACAGATGTGTGAAGCAAAAAAAATAAAGAGGTGCTTCCAGTATTCAGTAATGTTGTTTTACCAAGCTCCATTTTTCTCTAATCCTTCTAGAGTCTTCCTAAGAAGTAGGAAGAAAACTGGTGATGACAGATTTATGATAGAGACTGTTAAAGGCTTCTCTAGCTGTTCATCCAAATGAAAGCAGTGATGCACTATGAATCTCATGAAACGAATATGGAACCATAAATATATATATTATATATTATAATTGTCCTTTCTGGACATTTGTCCACTAATGTCCTGTAAATTGGATATTAAACCATTACAAGAAGTTCAATAATATTTTTATTCTTTTCAGTAAGCAAGCCATGTAAATCTTCATGAAGTGTATAGTACTTAGTTTCAGAGACGAATCCTTTATATTAAAACTAAGTAAATATTGAAGAAGTCTCCTTCCTGGCTTTTTCCCAAAATTTTGATCTCACGCTGTCAAATTTGATATACAAAGAATTGTAGAGTTCTTACAAGAACAATCAATTGGGAATATGGAAAGCTACCTTTAAATAAACTTTCAAAGGAAAAAATGAAAAAAATTACAAAATAGTAGAAAATTATAACTATATAAACATGATGTGAAAACAAATTTGTAATCCTTAATGCTTACATATCAAAATTAAATAAAGGAAATAAAAGAAGAATCCAATTCAAAAAGTAGAAAAATAATTGTATATAAGCCTAATAAAACACTAGGAAGCCATAAACAAATGAATAAGAAAACAGAAAATAATAGAATTAATAGATGCAGTAGTACTCAAGTTTTGATTGGGTCACTTATTTTTGACTTGTGTGGGTTCTCTATGTATTCTGGATATAAGCTCCTTATCAAATATGATTTTCAAATATTCACTCCTATTATGTGGATTGTCTTCTTACTTTTGTAAAGAAATCATCAATGGTATAAAATTTTTTATTTTGGTGAACACCAATTTAATTTTTTTCATTTGTCACTTGTGCTTGAACTAAATAATGTTTTATCCAGAGTCACGAGATTTACTCCTATTTTTTCTTGTTAGAGTTTTATCACTTTAGCCCTTATACTTTAGGTTTATCATCTGCTTTGATTTAAGATAGTTTTTACTTATGATATTATAAAGAGTTCCAACTTCATTCTTTTCAATGTCAATATTTAGTTAATCAGCACAATATTTTGGGGGGAAAAACAATCTTTTTCTCACTGGGCTGTCTTGCAAGCATCACCTTCTAAATAGTCTAGAATTAAATGTTAGGTTGATGACTGATGAATTTTTATGACTTTTTGTTGAGCAAAAATTTCCTTCCTTGTAAAAAAATTTACATAGGATTTACATTCTATTTCATGAGAAATTTGCCATAACATAACTTTGTGCCACACATTCATCAGTAATGATTTCTGCTTGAATTGAAAAGGTTCGATTTGAAAGACTCTAGGTCTTTGACTTTTCTCTATCATTGTAAAATGGTTATATCACTATCAACTGATACTGACCTTTTTTTTTTTTAAAGATTTATTTATTTATGCATACAAGCCGGGGTACAGGCCAGAGGCTGGGGTGGCGAGAGGGTTCACCAGAGACAGAGTGGGGAGCAGAACAGGCAGACAGGCGAGGCAGGAGAGCTCTGCCATGCCATGTGGGAATCTCCCCAGCCGCACCTCGAACTAGCGTTGCCGCTGCTGGCAGCTCCACAGCGCAGCACTTAACCGCTGCACCACCAGGGAGGCCCCGATACTGACCATTTTAAAGTATTTTTTCACTTCCTTCTTGCTTGGGACAGAGAGAACTAAGTATAGCAGGGAAAAAAATAGCTCTAAAGAGGGTAAAAGGTATTATGGAAGAATTTTATTCTGGTCATCGTAATTATGGCTACCAGTTATTGAATACTTACTCTGCACTACATATATTTGCTGATTCAATCCTCCAGGAAACCTACTTACAGATTGTGAAATTTATACTAGAAAGATTACGTAATATCCCCAGAGTCACCCCATTTATAAATGGCAGAGTTGGGGTTCAAAACTGAATTTAAATTTAAAAGGTTGCTTATTGGTCATTCCTAAAATGGAACATTCCTAAAATGATTTGCAGCCTCACAGAAAGACCTTGCTGAAGTTCTTTAAAATTGCATCATGTATTAGAGGAACACATACATGTGTTTGTCCGTGACAATTATTTTTCCCCAATCGAGGAAGATCAATTAGCAAATTCCTACCAAGTACACTGCTCCCTTCTGCAAAGGTTCTTCCTTATCACAGACAGAGGTGTCGATGGGGAACCCTAGTTCATGTTGGGGCCCTTTTGCTTCTCTGAAGTCTTAGATTTCACACCAGTATTGGTCAGCATTTTTCCCCTATGGGACCAACATCTGACAAAGAAAGAAAGTAAATTGGAAAAAGCCTTTATTTACTTTCTGGAAGGAAATCCAGCGACATTCACAGTGGCCTCACATGCTCAAGTCTCCAGAACAATCCTAGAATCAGATGTCAATCAAAGAGCTGAAAATGCATGAAACAGTTGTTTTTTTTTTTTGGTTTAAAATGAAAAGGTCTGAGACTGGTACAGAAGATATTTCAGTCACCAAAAGAAAGAAGCATGTACCTGGACTGTAAGTAGACCCAGAACTGAAAAGCACTGATTTAAAGGCTGAGTGCTTTGCTTTAAATCATCTCATTATTAATCATGCTGCCTTTCTACTGGGTAGTGGGGTAAAAGCATGTGTTGTGAAGGACTGGGTTTGGGGTCTACACCCATTGATTTCTAAGCTGCCAACCTTGGAGAAGTCACAAAACCTCAAATTTCAGTTCCTTTGCATATAAAATGAGGATTCTATTAACTATGTTAAATTTGTAGTTTGGTATAGCGATCAGGGGCCTGGGTGATGTACTTATTTATACCAGAGTGCAATTCTTAATTCCCTCTCTTATCAATTGTGGAATGTTGGGTAAAGAGGTACCCTCTCCGAACCTCTCTTTTCTTCTACCTTGGGGTTATTAGTACAGAGGGTTTGTGAAGATTAAGCAGGATAGCATATGTACAGTACATAAAATTGAACTTGTCTCATATAATAGGCTAAGAAATATATGCACTGTTTCCATTTCTTCATCTTTATTTCTGTCCTACTATTGTGCCACTGCTGCAATTGCTGCCACTGCTTTTTTGGGAAACACCTAGCACTAGGCCACTGTGATGCAGGAACTTGGTATTTGTTACTTCTCTCTCCCCACTTTGTAATTTGGAAGAATATTCATATGCTTAATGAACGTCCATCCTTCTATGGACAGACATTTCCTCTTTGGCCATAAGATAAATGCAGAAAATTTCTGATTCCTTTTCCTGAGCTCTGGATCTAGTTCTGTGATTTCTTTCTCCCAAGCAGTTAACTTCAGCCTTTTACTTTAATTACCCAAAGCACATTGCAGAAAGTGTTCCTTTCCTGGGTCAGTGATCACACAGCTGACACACACAGAACAAAAAGAGCTGAGTGATGGCTTGCCAGCACCCTTTCTCCTTACACGGAAAATGTGCATTTTCAATTAAAAACTCTGCGGAAGTTGCTGGCCCCGGAGGCAGTGACTATTTTTGTCAGAAGCAGTTGGCCCCTAAAACTTTCTTCTCCATCTGACTTTACTGCACCCTCGCATCCTTGCCTGGCTTCCCACATTCCAACTGGAAGTGGGATCTACTTTCAGGGAAGTGCTTGGCTGGCAGGCAGTCAGGACACATCTTAGAAAAACCAAGTATCTGAAATTAAGATTTTCACTGCTGTCCCAGCAGCACCTTCCTCCAGCCTTTGCTTTCTGCTCTGGAATTAAATTGTAAATACTAAAAAGCCTTTGAAAATAAATGGTAAATAATGAAACCCTCCCTTATGTCTGATCAAAGTGCACAGACCGAAGTTTGCTTTACTTTCTTTTAATCGTCAAAAGGAACTTACAAAGAGGAATCCAAATCACTTACCAGAATAGAAGTGATTTCCCACGGAAGATGCTACTGGTAGGAGAAAGCAGGAAGGTTAACTTTCCTTAGCTGAATTTGAGACACCCAGTTGCAAAGGTCTCACACTTCCCCAGGCAACGCACCTCATGTTATATTTGAGTTCGTTGAACAAAGTATCTCTATTCCTCTTGCTTTCCTGCATTTTTGGAGATTTCAAAATGGATCACTATGGGTTATTTGGAAATAGAGATGATGGGTCTATGTGATAATCCCATGCCAATTCTCTTTTGAGCCGCTGCACCCATTTTTCAGGCAACTTTTCAGGGCTAGCCACACCAAGACTAGGAACTCGCCTGTCTAGACACTGTTCCCATGCCTATCTTTTAATACATCATCCACCAATTTATAATGAATTCAGAGATTTCAAGCTCAATTTCAGGACTATCCAGATGAACCAGTGGCATCCACTCATGTTTAGATGAAAACTGAATCACTTCTTATAGTGAAAAAGCAATTAATAGCCACCCAAGCAGCTTGTGGCAAAACTGGGACTAGAAATCAAGATCTTTCTTCATCATTCCAGGCTGCCTTCTTCCTGTTACTAAGCAGTGGGATTTTACTGAGTAGCAGCTTAGTTGGACATATTCTTCCTCTACAAGATTATAAATGGTCTATTCTCAAATGAATTGCAACTGTTAAATTGTTAATAACAATTTAGGCATATTAAAATATGATAATGTATACCCAAAGGCACAACTCCTATTTCTAGGCAGATGACACATACATCCATGCCAACATTCTCCCTTTTGATTCAAATCACATAATATTTGATAAGACAACACTCAATCAGTGCATTTTTAAAATCTTTTTTTTTAAAGTTTGTTTATTTATTTATTTATGCATTGAAGAACTGTGGTATAGGCCAGAGTTGTGAGGGGTGAGAGGATTCACCAGAGAGTGGAAAGGAGAACAAGTGGTTCACTGAAATACACTGCTAAGGGGAGCAGCGGGTGAGACAGGAGAGGTCTGCTGTGCCTCAAAGGGTCAGCCCCTGGCTAGGGATCGAACTCAGTTCACAGCAGTGATAGTGCTGAGACTTAACCCCTAGGCCACCAGGGAGGTCCTTAATCAGTGCATTTTTAATAAGTGCCTCCTATATGCTTAGCACTCTTCTAGATGATATAAGGATTAGCAGGGAAAAAACATTGTTAATACATATTTAGAAGACAGAAGACGCTTGTGAAGGAAATTTAGGGGAAAAAGCAGTCCGAAGGTTTTGGTTCCCAAAGACAGACTGGATCCTGAAGTGTCAGTGGCTGCTGGTGGGCAAGAGGGAGGAGACATTTGATGTAATCTTACTGAAGACAGTGTTACAGCACGCTGACCAAATCAAGGGAGTACTCTTGATGTTTCAAGATTAAATACTTTACTTTGTTTAAACCACAACTCTGTGTGTGGGTTTAATTTGTACTGGAGGAGCAAAGACATTTGCAGTCAAAGAGCTAATAAAACCTCAGGAGACACCACTTTCTTTCTCATAGAATAATAGCTAAAAGTTAAAGATGATTATGACTTTTAGTCTGTGAACCTTTCTGCTGACAGAGATCTTTTTCATGTGTGTTTTACATCTAAATGGAATGATGAGTACCCTTGAAAAAATGTTGCCTCTAGAATTAGGTCCTTCTTGGTTCCATAAGGAAGATTTGTGAAACAAGCTTTGAAAAGAATTTTCATTTAGTTGTAAGAAGAAAAGCACATCTTGAAATGGTTTCAGAATTTGTCAAATTTCTTTTCTTTAATGAATTATGTGTCATCTTCAGCCCTAATTTTTAGAACATGATAAATTTTGTATAACTCTGAAGTTTATATTTCCCTGCCTACAGAAGGAGGGCAAGTGTGAATACTTTCATGTTATAAGTGAAGAAACTAAGCTTCAGAGAGGTTCGGTGACTTACCCAAGGTTGTATAGCTAATAAGTGGCAGTTAGATAAGAGATATCTTCACTGATTTCACCCAGTGCTTTTTCTGTCACTCTCTAGTGACATAGTATTAGTATGTGGGATTTTACTAAGCAGTGAGATTTTACTAAGTAGCAGGAGAAGGGGGAGTAGGAAAGATAAAGACAAGGGCTAGGATTGACGGCAACCCAGCTTCCTGAAAAGTAAAACATTTGGGAGAGAAAATCCACTCCATTGTTATATGTTTTAAAGCCCTCACTAATGTTCAAAAAAAATGAAAAATTAATGAACACCTGTAAAAGATTTCATTGCCGCGCTCTCTGGGACCACTATTTAAAGTTAATGTTATTTTCTATATTAATAGCTACTCCCTGTTCTGTTGCCTTTTAAATTAATGCAGATGCCAGGTAATTTGGAAGAGACCAAGTAGACCAGGAGGAGCAGCTCAGATTGCTCACTCAGCAGCCCTCTAATTTGAAAAGAGAGCTTCAGAAGCAGTTACCACCATGGGGACTGAGACTGGGGTCATTAGATGCACACAAGCTACTCCTTAAGAATAACACCCCCTATTTCTTATCCTTCAGACAACAGGTCACCTCCTAGTAATTGTAGAATGGAATTCCATTATCACAATATTCCCACTGAGTTTCTCTTCTATTTTCCATTTTTCAAACATTTTCTTTAAATATGACTGTTTGCTCCAGCACTGATAAGGGAGTAGATGACATCTTCTGTCTATAAAATAACAATGATCATCATCATGGTGATTTTGGATGAAGAATGGAAATGGCCTAAGTCTGAGACCCATCCTTAGTATTTATAGATCAGGATTATGCCAAATCTCCAAGTTATGTATGGATTCTGGAAGAGCACGAGATGCCCCCTTCCTGAGCCTTCAACTTGACCTCCCTCAAGAAAAGACAACCTCCTAAAATTCCCAGGTTCATTGCTAACCCCACTTCTAATCAAAGACATAATTATTTCTGCGAACAGGAAACAAAGGACTGTGTGGGGTTTTCTGATATTAGTTGGACTTTATTCTGATTAATTAGCCTAAATTACAATGGAATTCCTCAAGCTTAGTGAATATTCCATGTTGAATTCATATTGGTTCCTCACATATTCCTGCTCCTTTCCTGTCAGTCTCTTAAGTTGGATTTTGGAGCCAAACATTATGGAGAATTAGTGGACTAAAATGTAGAATTAATAGTCCAAATATTACCAGTGATATATGCAGCCCCTAAATATATCATATACATGTGCTCTCTCTAAGTAGATAGTAATGTTTATAATAAATTGTAGTATGCATTTTAACGCAAAGAAAATGCAACTAATAGATAACTAGAAATAGGAATTGTATGTATCCTTTACTTTAATGAACCACTTTAAGTTCTTCCTGACCAAGGTTATAAATTCTCCCTTTGAGGCAACTGGACTAGCCATCACATGCTATCTGCTAATTATCTTTCATTTTTTGGTATTATTTTACTGTAAAATATCCAAAATATCAAACATAGATACAGAGACCTGGGAGGAGCGCTACCTGGTTAGGTATACAGGCTGTTTATACCTGCCTCTGTCTCCAGCCTTTCCTGCCCTCTCCCAAATGGTGCTTTAGTGGAGAAACTAACTCCCAGGCTCACTTTCACCCCCACTCTGTCCGGGGCCCTTCCATCACTTTGCTTCTGAGCAGCTGTAACCTGAGATATTCTTTGGTTGATTTCAACTGCTTTTATATCTTTTTCAAAAGCCTTTGCTTCGTATTCCCCATCTCTTTGTTATGCATTCCAAAAGATTTCTTGAACTTTATCTTCTGGTATGATTATCAATTTTTTGACAGTATTGACTATGTTAATTTTATTTTCTAAGAATTATTTCTTATTCTGGATTGTCTGTCTTTATATATACACCAGTGTTTATTTTATGACTATAATATATGCAAGTTTTCCCCTTCTTTCTGCAGCTTCTCATTATCTTACATAATCTTCTTCCTGGGGTTTGTTTTGTTCTGTCTCTTTCAGACAGCAGACTTTGCTTGATATTTGGTGACCCTGGATGCCTGTCCTAGTTGAAAGTGGGACTCTGAGGGTTTGAGTTGGGAGAACTAGCTGTGCTGACTGATGAGCTTCACTGTAAGTGGATCAGGGTTTTCATCAAACAAATGATGGCATTATCTGGAAACTGCTTCTCTGAGGTCTTACATTTTCTTAAAACAGAATCATCCTATTTAGCTGGCTGCTAGTGTTCTGGAAGCAGGACTAGGAAAGTTGTCCTGAGGATTCTATTTATCATATGAAGTTTCACTTCCTATTGTTGTGAGCCTTTGTCTCCCTGACGGTCCTTCACTGCCTGCTTTGAGGATTGAGTGGATCCAGACAGTGTCCCTGAGATTGTTTGGGGGGAGGGTGTGTTTGAGGGTGGGTGGAATGACAAGGAAGGGGACAGGCATTTTGTAAGGCATCAGAGCAGCTAACTATTCCTTTGACCACCCACCTTTGACCTTTTTTCCCTTCTATACCCTTTACTTTTCTGGTACTTGGTGTTTTTGTTTTTAAAGATTTATATACTTATTCATACAAGCTAGGGTATAGGCCAGAGGTGTGGGGGGTGAGAGGATTCACCAGAGACAGAGTGGAGAACAGAACAGGCAGACTGACTGAAATATACTGCTGAGGGGAGCAGCGGGTGAGGCAGGAGAGGTCTGCTGAGCCATATGGGAATCTCCCCAGCCAGGTTTCCAACTCATGCTGCAGTGGCTCTGGACAGCTTCATAGTGCTGTGCTTAACCCTCGCGCCACCAGGGAGGCCCTGTACTTGGTGTTTCTAAGGGCTTAGCTATCATTGGTTCTACAAGTGAGTCAGCTGGCTGCTTATTAACATATTTCCCCTGAAGGTGCTTGAGCCATAATCCTTTTCTGCTCAATCTATTATCACTCTCCTTTCCTGCCCCTTCCCTATTATCTGTTAAAACTTCTCGTTCATTGTTATTTCCTCTAAGTTTCCTTGTCCATATGGTTAATGCCTTTCTAGGTTTAGGTAATAAACAGGTAGTTAACTCGCTATTTTAAAAACTGCTCTCTCATTAGGTTCCATTTGCATTCTCAATATTAGCCAAAATCTTCACAAAGTAACTGCTCAGAGTTACTTAAAATTTCCAAATAAAGCTAAACTAAAACAAAGTATAGAGAAATTTTGTTTCTATGCCAGTGGACCCTTTATTAAAAATTTTAAAAATTATTGCTTGCTCAGATAGCATTGATTTTAAATTGGTAAAGACATTTATCAATGATATCTATATGACATTTCGGGGTACTTTTTGAAATTATAAGGAAATTCTGTTTAATTTAGATATTCATTTCAAATTATAGTATTTAGATTATCTTCATTTTGCAGAATATTTTCCTGAAAAAATTTATGTGAAGTTTAACAGTTTTTGTTCAGGAGTATAAGCCTCATTTTCCTCTTTAGAAAGCATCTAAAGTCAGCCAAAACTCTATCCCATACCTCTTGCTCAATCGTAAAATCCCCATGTCCTTATACACAAAAGGGATTGTAACCTTTAATTCATAGGTTGATTTTGATTCTACAACCTTTGTCGTATCTGTAAACAGATGAGGGTCATTTTCAGAACAGATAAAAACAAGGTGAAAATCCTACTTGTTACTCTCTGCAAGGACTGCAATAGTAATTTTTTATAGTCAGAACAAAGGACCTTGCTATTCTGCCCGAATCTCTTATATTTTCCTCCTTGAAATGTGTACCTTTCTTCATATTCTTTGGGGCCCATCATACTTGCAGTTAATGCTTATTCTAAGGTAATTGCAGACCTCCTACCCCAACAGAGAACTGTGCCCGGCCCTTTTCATTAGTATTCGTTTCTTAGGTTTGCTCATGAAAGTTCTGGTTAAAATGCAAATATACCAGTAGTATTTTCAGCTACTGCTATCTTGGGGTAATTAGGATAGCTGAATTTAACAGGGTCTTAAGATATGAAGAAATTTTAATGGGACCAAACCAAAGAAAATTATGGTACCTGAAACACTATCCAGCACTGTAGAGGGGAGAGGTGGAGAAGAAGGGATCCCCCTAAAGCTGACTGATATAGATAAGGCTTATTTCTAAGAGCAGTGAAGCCATGGCCCCTGGAATAATTCACACAGATGGTGGATGAAGTCCGGCAGACATTCTCTATTAGCAATACCATTTATACGGTAATATAGCACAATACTATTTCCTTAGTGTTTTCATATCCATTACCTCCTTTCCTTTACCCCAATAATTGTGTGAATCCTCTGAAGTTACAACTTATAAAGAAGGAAACTGGACACTAGGGAAACAGTGTGACCATTCATTCTCAAGGTCACACAGTTAACAATGAATAAGCAGTGGAACCAGCATTAGGACCCACATTCCCTGACTCTAGCCTGGGACTCTTAACTAGACAGTGGCTGTCAAAAGATTCCCTGAAAAATCCTTCCTGTCAATAGAACTGACCAGTGAGAAGTCTAAAGGTGTAGTCTCAAGAACTCAAGGCAAGTGTGACAGTTCCTTGAAGTCTTATGTTTTTTTCTGAAAAATCTTGGGGAGTCTGAGTTTCACTCAAAATCAGTCTGTTTTCTTTGCAACAGCAACTTCAGTGATCTCATGGCTTAAAATATTAATTACTCCTGTTCTCACTCATGGGTCTGTGGGTTGGCCGTGACTGCATGGGCTTGGCAGAGAAAAGTGAACCTTGGCCCTCCTAGTCTGTGTATTGAGATCAGGTCTGCTACACAGGTCTTTTCACTCTCCGTGGACAAATAGCTACCCAGGGCATTTTCTATTCTTGGAAGATCAGAGGAGTGCAAGAGAAGCGAGTGGGCAGAAGAAATGTCTCTTAAGGCAACAGTCACTCCCAAACCCTTTCTGATGGATGAAGCATGTCATGCAGCTAAGCCCAAAATCAGCAGGGCAAGACGTATATTCTCATTGCCTTACTATACTACAAAGCCACATGACAGGGACATGAAGAACCCTGACAAATAATCCATGTGACCATAGCCTTCTCTCTAACCCCATCCACGTGCAAAATATATTCATCCCCATGCTCTCAAACGTCTCATTTAATAACATCAGATTCAGTCTCAAAGGGTGAATCAGCAGGTATGTGTTTTTCTTTATGCTGGTTCTTAAGGCTCCCCTTCCCTTGGCTCCAGGCTTTAGACTACGTTCAAGTCTGCGCCACATGTGTCCTCTTTCTCTCTGAAACAGTGACTTCGTGAAGTAGGTTTTCATGGCAAATCAAAACAGGGACAACCAAAATGCTTGATGCCTCGTGGAGCTTCTGATCAAAAGGTCACTGTCACTTCTGCCCCCTTCTCTTGTTCAAAGCTCATCACATGGAAAAACTATAAATCAATGCCTACGCGACTCTGCAAGTGACATGGCAGAAAGAGGGGGCGAATTGAGACAAATAATCCAATTTATCAATCATTTCATAATATATTTTGTTTTAATATAATTGTTTAGTATATTGCTGTCCCAAAATCTTCAAGTCAAATTGATACTAAAAATTATTGCATGGCTGTGAATATGGCTGGTACTTTATCAAGTTCCCCTCAGGGGCACATGTCCAGTTTAGAAAGCACAGCTTCATAAAACTGTGCCTCAAACGATGTAAGGAACAATGATCTTGAAAGTCATTTTCAATAAGGATTTTCTGATTCTCTGATAAAGGACAGGGGTCACTGAACACTTTGTCCAATTCACAATTTCGCTTTAGGCTGGTTTGAATCAAATTATGTCACTTCGGAAACATAGCCTCACATGCTTAGGTCTCTCAGTAACAAAATTATAAAAAGGACTGAAAATGAATGCAAGAAGTCTTCCTTTGGAGGAAAAAAAGAGAGCATATTGTTGCTACATTCATTGCAAAAGGAACAACACAAAAATACAATGTCATTTTAATCATCAGTTCATTCAATAAGTATCTCTTATGCATCTTTCATGTGTTAGATTGGCACACTGTTGCCTCAGCATATGATTATACAGTGGCTAGCAAAGTGTGGTATCTGGAACCTGAGTGTCTCTGAAAAATTTTCAAGTGGTTTGAAGGCCCAAAATATTTCAATAATAATAATAATAATAATAATAATAATAATAATAATAATAATAATAATGCCATTTGCATTTTTCGCTTTAATTCTTAATATTATATTTTAACAGAATGTAGGAAAGCTACCTTCTATTATGCCAGACATTAAAAATATTCCAAAAGTATAAAACAACCATACTTTTATCAGTATTTTTTGTGTGGGATAAAATAAATCATTTTTCATTAGATATGTATTTATGTAAATGTGTGGTTATATTGTTACTTTTAAACAAATTAATAAACAAATACTTTAAATGTTCAGAATTTTACTTTCCATTAGTGCAAATATTCATAGATAAAACCTACAAAACAAAAAGCTCTTAACTCTACCCATAACAGGGCAGAATAAGAGCATTTTTGATAAACTTCTCCCCTACGCACATGTAAGAAAACTTAAAAATTTGCTCTCAAGAAATTTCATCAGTTTATTGCCGGCAATGGGGTATATCCCATGGGGATTTTCCACTGAGGTTGGTGGTTTGCTGTGGTGGCAGAGTGGGAAGGTAAGGGTGGTGGAGGTGAAGGAGCAGTCATTCCAATCAGTCATACAAGCTAGAGTTCAGACATTGATGGTGCAGTGCACAGACTGGGCAGGGGGAATCATTTCCAAGGAACTTTCCAGTGAGTGGGGAATGCAGCCCAACCCACTTATGGGCTCAGGAGTGGTTAATTCAGTTGCCGAGAATATGGCTACCCGCAGCATGTGTGGCAAAGCCTCTCACCCCTCCTACTAGGAAATCAGAGCGAGACCGACTGCACACTGCACATCCTATGCCACACTCCCTGCGCCCTGTGTCTCCACCACCCTGGCACTGCACAGAGGAATGGCAAAGAGGATGGGCCCTAGCACTTGGCTCCCAGAAACAGTGAACACAGATCAATCTGGAGAAAGAAGAGAAGAGCTAGAGCAAATCTCTCTACCTGGAATAGATCTTCCTCCCCACCAAGCCCAAACCTTTGGATTCCAGCTTCCTATTTATCCCACACTTGCTGCCAAGTTAAACTCAGAACAGAAACTTACAGATCTAAGCCCGTAGTGCCCCAATCACAAAAAGGCAAATAGGTGACACACATACCTAAGCAGCAAAGAACAACTAAACACAATATGAAAAAGCTGAGGGGGGGAAGGATAGAAGTCTAGGGATTTACAGAAAGAACACAGAATACAAGGACCTAATAGACAAAGATCTTAGAATTATGATCTTAAAAATAATCTCAGTGTTGTCCTGACAGTTCAAACAAACACAGACATGCAGGTCAGGAATCTTAGAGATCCAGGAACGAAAATTATCTTAGAAGGAAATCAATTTCTTTAAAGAAATTTAAGATATTTTAAAAAACAGAAAAACTTAAGTTGGATTATATGAAGAGAGATATGGAAAGCATATTAAGTAGATTAAACTAGCAGAAGAGCAAATTTCAGAAATTAAAAATACAAACATTTAAATAGCACAAGTACAGAAAAGAGAAATTTAACAGAAATGAAGAAACTTTACAAGAAACATCACACCCCATTAGAAAAGGAAACACAAGGATAATGGGATTCCAGAAGATGAAGAGAGAGAGAAAAGGAAATAAAGACAGAGAGGCCCTATTCAAAGAAATGATAGCTGAGAATTTCTCAAACCTAAGAATTAAACATGCATATCTAGGAAAAAGGAATAACATCCAAATTTCTTAATGTAAGATTTTCAACAAGATAACATATTTTAAAATTACCAAAAATCAAAGATAAAGAAAAATTATTAAAGGCTGCTAGAGAAAAAGGATATAAAATAGAAAGGTGTTTTGATTAGACTTTCATTAAATTTCTCAGCAGTTACTCTAAGGCTAGAGGAGAGTGTCCTGACATATTTACAATACTAAAAGACAAAAACTGCCAGCCAAGAATACTCTATCCTGAAAAATTATTCAAATGTGTTTGAAAATATAGGCTTTCCCAGATAAACAAAGGTTAATGGGGTTTATAACCACCAGATCTGTCATACAAGACATATTGAAAATATTTCTTCTGCATGAAAATAAAAAAACAATCTTGAACCAGGTAATAAATAGTAATGTGGAATCAGAAGTATAAATGAGAGGAA
Source organism: Scalopus aquaticus (assembly GCA_004024925.1). Taxonomy (NCBI): domain Eukaryota; kingdom Metazoa; phylum Chordata; class Mammalia; order Eulipotyphla; family Talpidae; genus Scalopus; species Scalopus aquaticus. The sequence continues at coordinate 78,390 of PVIJ01005771.1, read as the reverse complement.
TATGAGATAACAACAAAACATTACAGAGGAGAAATCAAAGGATAAAATCTGTATAGTCCGATGAAGATGAGTCTGTAATAGCACATAAAGGACTATATAAAGTTAGATATGACCCTCATGATAATCACAAAACAAAAATCTAGAATAAAGATACTTTGAAGAAGAAATGAAGAAACTAAGAACCACAGGGAAAGTCATCAAGCAAAAAAGCAGGTGGAAGCACATGGGGAAAAATAATAAACCAAAAAAGATAAAAAACCAAAAACTAGAATGTCAATAAATCAACCTCATATATCAATGATATTTTTTTCAAGAAAACAGAGCAACGAGTCTAAGATCAGTGCAGAACTATGAAAGAGTCCAAGTAACCAAAGTCATACTGAAGGAAAATAAAAAAGCACTCTCTCACTTCAAACAATAACACACAATGATAAAAATCAAAACAGGATGATACAGAACAAAAATGGAAATGCAAACCATTGTAATAGAATAGAAAGGCTAGAAATGAACCCACACAAATATGGACAGTTAACCTTTGACATAGTAGCCATGAACATACAGTGGAGAAAGTAAAGTGTCTTTCCAAATGGTATGGAGAAACATGGACAACCAGAAAGGAAGAGAGAAGTGGGGGAGAGTAGGATGGGGAAGGGGAGGGAGAGGAAAAGAAAGAAATGTATCATTACTCAACTCCATGCACAAAAATTAATTCAAAATGTATTAAAGACTTTAATACAAATGCAAAAGACTTTTTGCATTAATGCAAACCATAAAATACATTTATTTATCGATATATCTATGTATGAGATACACTCCTAGGCAGCAATCCCAGATTTGTGTTTGCAGACGCAATTCAAAAGCAAAAATAAGCCAATGGAACTACATCAAACTCTAAAGCATATGCATAGCAAAATAAACCATCATGAAAACAAAAAGATAACCTACAGACTTGGAGAAGACATTTGCACGTCACACATCTAACAAGAAGTTATTATATAAATACAAAAAGAACTCACACAACTCAACAACAAAACCACCAAATCATAACATGGGCTAAAGACCTAAATAAACACTTCTCCAAGAACATACAGATGGCTTACAAGCACATGAAAATAATGCTCAACCTCATTTACTACAAAGGAAATACAAATCAAAACTACAGTCTATCACCCATGCCCTGTGAGAATGGCCTATATCAAAAAGAATGGAAACAGCAGATGTTGGCAAGGCTGCAGAGAGAAAGGAATACTCATCCACTGTTGCTGGGAAGATAATTGGTGCAGCCTCTATGGAAAATTTTAGTGATTCCTCAAAAAAAAAATGGAATTACCATGTAATACAGCAATACCACTTCTAAGTATTTATGCAAAGAATATAAAAACACTGATACCAAAAGATTTATGGACCTTTGTTCATAGCAGCATTATTTACAACAGCCAAGTCATAGAGCTAACTTAAATGTTCATCAACAGATAATTACATAAAGAAATTGGACAATGGAATGCTACTCACCTATTATAAAAGATGAAATAGTGTCTTTTAGACAAAATTGGATGGATCATTAGGTGATTAAGTTAAGTGAAATCAAAAAGAAAATGTTAGATAGTTACTGGATGATTTCACTCATTTGCAGACTACAAAGAAAATAAACTGGCAAAACACAACAAAATATAATTCTCACACTCCACGAAGAAGATAATGGTTACTAGAGGGGATGGGGAAGGGAAGGGGCTTTGGTGTAAGGTGAATATAGCATGTGAACTTACGAAGATGTGAAGTTGTAATTATAAAATTTTGTATCTGTGCAAACGATTGACAAATCAATAAAGCTGGGGAGAAAATAGTACTTTAAAAGAGCTCTCATTGGTTTCCTAAAATAAAATTAAGAGTGTAAAGGGTCCTGAGATCAAAAAACTTTCAAATTACTGTGAAAGTGAATGACAGTGGCAAATCCTTCCTTCCTGGAGTTTGGACCAAATCATCTGTAGTCAGCCCAGCAATATTCAGTCCCTTCTGTGCACTGCCCACAGCCACAGGGGCTGGAAGCCTGGGAAATCATTTCCTAGACTCCCTAGCCAGGGGGGCTCCCTATTAGATTCTGCCAATAAGAAGCATTCTCACAAGTGTTAGAAAATGAAAGTCAAATTGTTCTTCCATGGCAGGTGTCAGGGCTTCAGCAGATATGAGATATTTTAGCAGCTCTAGGTCTTCCTATAATCACCAGTTTCAGTGATTCATGCAGTTGTGATTATTCCCAACAGTTTCCTGTGGTTCCAGAATTTTCCTGACTCTCTTAAAGCTAATGGCAAACTTTGATTGTTTTCTTCCCATCCTTTCAATATTTTGACACCATCAAAGTCCCTTATTTATGTCGCCTTTTGCTTGGAATACCTGGAGATGTTTTATTTTTCTGAAATAGCTCCCTTTGTCTTTCGAGAGTCAAGAGACCAAATGAACAAATAAATTACAACGAGCATACCATCTGTGATAAAGTACCCCAAAAGAAATAAAATGGGTGTAATGATATAAGCCAAGAATATTGGCTTTACTTTTATGTTTAAAAATGTATTAAGGACCTCCCTGGTGGCACAGCGGCTGAACGCTGCGCTGTGGAGCTGTCTGTCAGCGCGTGATGCGAGTTCAACGCCAGCCAGGGAGAATCCCACATGGTGGAGCAGACCTCTCCTGCCTCGCCCGCTGTTCCCCTCAGCAGTGTGTTTCTAGTCTGCCTGTTCTGCTCCCCAATCTGTCTCTGCTGAACCCTCTCGCCGCCCCACACCTCTGGCCTGTACCCCAGCTTGGATGTATAAATAAATAAATCTTTTTTAAAAATGTATTAAAATGCTCCTTAAATACATGAGAACTATGTACTCTGTTCACTTATGGTGATGATTATGTATCTTTTTTGTTTGTTTCTAAGGAAGCATGTGGTTGGTTTGTTTCTTATGATACAAGGCAAGAGGAAATAAAACTATTAAATTATATTGGAAAAATGACATTGACTTTTACGAAATTAATACCAGTGTTCCCTGTCACAATGATTGGTGAATGTGTTATAAAATTTTACAGACTCTTACCATATGGAAATGTTTTATATAGAAACTCTTGGGAACATAATTTAGAATCATGTTACATAATAGCTTGATGTAAAACATTGATTTGCTGATATGATTAATGAAAGCAAAATTGCCATTAATTTTTATTTTAATTTCAAAAATTTTTCTACTTCATTAGTTCTTTTGGAAATATCAGCACAATTTAAGTCATATGAAACAGAAATTCCAGTGATTGAAGCAAAAATCTTAGATTGCAGCAAAAAATATATGTCTTAGTGTTGCAGAAATGAGCAGTGTTGCCATCAGTAATTATTTGAACAGTTTACCAAAGTTATTGGGATGACATACATTTTATAATTATATTTATCACATAAAATGGATGTGGTGTATATGTGTGTGTATGTATATACACATTAGAACCTAAAGCTGTCTTCTTGGGTTTATAAAACAAACAAACAAAAAATGATGTGACATGAAAGTGTACAAGTTTGTCATTAGCAGCAGACTTAAAAGCCAGATATCCAACTCAGTTCATTTTCCAGATTTCAAAAACCAGTAAGGCTAGTGACTTGTTCAAGGGTACACCCAGAATGCAGTTCCCTGCAGCCTCTGCTCTAAGGTAGTTAATGGATGCCATTATGAGGACTCACCATTTATGGGGAATTTCCCGAGCTCAATTTCCTGGGATTATGTATTATGAAAACAAAACGTTTAAACTTTTTGCTGAATGGAAGATGTATTGTAATGTGTAAACACTTTTGAGCAAGTCCTTGTTCTTTCCTAGAGGTTATTACAAGTTCCTCTCTTCCCAATCTCAGGCCCTAAAAGAGAATTTCCAACTTGAAACTTTTAGAGAAAGTTGCCTTTAAAGAAAGTGAATCACTTTGAAAGTTCATTTTTACACTTTTAATAAGAGTTCTTATTCAGGAAGGTATATGCTGTAGTAGGCAGAAATCTGGTGTCAGGCCTACCTTCAGATAATGGTACAGTACTTAACCAGCAGTAGTCATTCCTTATTTGGGGTCTGCTTTCCAAGGTTTCAGTTACCTGGAGTCAAATGCTGTCCAAAAATATGTACAATGAGATATTCTGAAAGTGAGAGAACAATTCACATATCTTTTATTATAGTATGTTGTTATAATTCTATATTATTACTAGTTGTTGTAAATCTTTTACTGTGCTTAAGTGATAAGTTAAACTTTATCACAGCTATGTGTGTGTGGAAAAAGTCATAGCATGTATGAGGTTGATACTACCTGCCCTTTCAGGCAGCCCCTGGTGATCTTAGAACATATTTCCCATAGATAAAGGACAACTAGTATAATTCACATCCTCTTTGTCAAACATACTTGAGAAAACAGCTTTAAAAATCAGGGGAATCTAATTCTATTGTGCTCACAAGTAACTGCTAATCACGCAATCTTGTTGAGCCTCATTTTCCTAGTCAGCGGGAAAAGGGTGCTGATACCTAACTGCTAGGCCATAGCAGGTATTAAACCAGTAAGTGAATGCTGTGGTTCAAGCGAGGCATGCCTTCTGTACACTGCCCTGGATTTGAACAAAACCGGGGATGGGGATAGGTTCTAAATATATGAAGGAGGTAAGGGACTCACTCTAGGGAAGGAACACCTGTATAAGCTGACTCAGTAGCAAAGGCCCCTTAGCCTTGTCTTCCTTCTTGTGTTGGGGTGTTTTCTTATTCCCTACTTAAGCTAGAAGTGGTCAACACCTTCGGCAACTCAAGGTGACGCTCAAGTAACCAGGTAGCAGTCCAACCATTTTGATTTCCCAGAGTTTGAGAGTTTCTCTGTGTGTAGGCAGCCTTTTCTAAAGAGACCCTTTGTCGGGCAGATCTTCTGAGTCTACTGGTAATAACTGCTTTCTTCTTAATTCCTCATGGTTTAGAAGAGCCTCACATTGAGAAGCCTTTCCCATTTCTAAGCAAGTTCCTGATGACTGGAATTAAATGGATCTCAATGTCCTTTTAGCTGCCATATCATGTCTCGGTTGGACATGAGGCTGTGTGGGAGCTTGAGCGATGGGAAATGAGGAATGGCGGATGACAGGAAACTTCCCTTGTGCTGATTTTAGGTCTTAAGACAGTCTGGCTGCCCAATACCATCGCATGCATGGACTGTCAGGGTTGCTTGGTTCTCCATTGGAATCCCAAATCCCTCTCATAGTACTTTGCCTTTCTCCCTGCTACTCAGGGAAGTCTTCGTAAAAGTGAAACAGAGACAGTATATGAACTTTGAGGAGGGTCAGAGACTAAATTTTTAAAATCTAACCCTCAGAAACCTTTTCTGAAGGGGTTGCTGTGGAACCAAAGATCATGTCTGGGTTTCACTCAGGGATTGAGTTTCTGAGAATAGTGGAGTGTGATACCACGAGGGGGCAGTATGAAGCTGTGTCTATTACTCATCATCTTTATCTTGACCAAAGTCAAATCCAAACCACACATTTTTTCTTCCTGCACAGAAGCTTCAAAAAAGCCCTTAGGTGGCATTACTTTCAAGTTGTGGGAATGTTCTGTAAATCTAACAGCATCATTTAGAGTAGGTTGGATTTCCCCCCCTTAAAACCGATATCAAATTTATTTTTATTGGGAGCATGCTGTTCATTTTGTTATCTGAAATGGCCATTTTTTCACTGGTTTCACCATTTGAAATGAAATGTTATTTTTTTTAAATTCTGTAATGCCCTGCCTTAAGCTATAAAACAGAAAACTTGACTTCCTGTGTTTTGCTTCTAATCTATTAAAATTTAAGATCACGCAAGGGCAGCAGGGTATAATAGAGACAGAGTCATACTCAGGTTGATTTTGGTTCAGTTCTGGCCACATGTCAAACACTGCCCTGGGAATGGTATGACTCCTGCCCTCAAAGAGCTTACAGTTTCCAGAATCAGATGAAATAACAGAAGAGTCTGTTCTGTGTATTCCCTTCAATTAAGAAAGTGGAAAGACAACAATAGAATCATTTCTAGAACTATCACTCCTTAGGGAACCTTATATGTTCGTAATGTCAGGTTTTGGGGAATATCCATCAAGTGAATTTTCTAACTTCTCAGTTCTATTACAGCTGATTAGGGAATGTATGTGAGTATGTGTGTCTGTTCATATATGGTCTCTAAATATATACATGCGTGTACGTATATAAAATGAAATTAGGATAAATGTCTTCTTCATTGAGAGCATTTTTCCTTTCTCTGAAGTATTCATATTTCCTAAGTAATGTTTTCTTAGAGCAATGTGCAAATATATGATACATGGGAATAAATACACATTGAGATGGTAATTCCAGGACTATCTCATATAAATGTTGAGAAGTTTGGAAGGATATTGAGTTTCTAGATTGAAATAGCAATAAAATAATGTCATTGTGTTATGAACCAGGTGCTGCCTCCTTGCCTACTATATCTTAATTCTAATTAGTTAAACATCAAAATTAAGCCCTTAATTTTTGGCAAGGTTAAGCATGTGGTTGAGTGCACTCAGCACACGTTAGGGATTCAATAATTCTGGATCCTGGTCCATGGCCTGTTATTGACTTTGGGAAAACCACGTAACCTTTTGATTCTTATTTCTCTGGAGTAAAATTGAAGTAATAAAATGATCCATCTCACTGGGATGCTGTGATTAATGTCACAAATGATAGGAATATCTCTGCAAGTTCAAATTGATATTACAATGTGTTGATGCTAGCCCTATAAAGGCAGATGTCCTGCTTCATGGAGAAGCAGCCCTTCTGCCACCCTTTTTTACCCTCCTCTGCACTCTGAATTTGTCTAGAAACTCTCAGGATGTCAACCAGCCCTTTTTGTCTATATGTAACCATTTCAAAGAAAGTGTCTTTGGAAAGTGTCTTACAGTTATGATCTTCAGGAGGCAAAGACTGCCAAAGTCAAGCTGTTGTGATTGTATTTGCATCCTTCTTGCCTCAGAGTGAAGGGGAAGGTATAGGGTTTGGGAAGCATTGGGGAGAAATGGAATATTATGGAGGGGAGACTATTTCATTCTCTCTCTCTTTTTTTTTTTTTTTTTTTTTTTTGCATAGAAGAACAGGGTTGTAGGTGAGAGGATTCACCAGAAACAGAGTGGGGAGCAGAACAGACAGATGCACTGAAATACACTGCTGAGGGGAGCAGCAGGGGAGACAGGAGAGGTCTGCTGCACCATATATGGTTTAGCTCCCTGGCCAGGGATGGAGCTCAGGGCCTAGCAGTGACAGAGCTGAGACTTAACCCCTAGGCCACCAGGGAGGCCTATTTCTTTATAAGAGAAGAGTATTGGACAGGTTTCTCTGCATTAGGCAGTGAGCATGAAAGCAGGAACAAGACTGCTATTTTCTTTTTCATGTGTACCAAACAGCTGGCACAGGGCCTGGCACAAAGTAGCCATGTAATCAATGTTTGTTAAAGGAACGGTGTGGAAACAGCAATTGGTTCACTTGGAACTGATAATAGCCACACCAAAATGAATAGAAGCTGTATTTTCTATAAAAATCTAATGAGTAAAGTAATCATGAAATGATAGGGAGAAGTACTAATCAATTATATTTCAATTTACAGGTATAATACAAATTTAATATATTCAAAAATGAATTTTAACTTTGATCTTCATTGTGTTTTTGGTTTTTGCTTTTAGCATTGAAATTTTTATATAAGCATGAGTGCCCAGAATACAAAAGAATGAAGAGAAAGTGTAGTTAAAACTTATATTGTGGAATTTCCTACTAAGTCTAAGTAGTTCACATAGGAAAATGTCATTTCGATCAGATGGACTTTATTTTTTGCTTATTCCAAAGCATCCAAAATATTTTAAAATGTAAAAGTGTAAGAAGTAGACTGCCTTCAAAACCTACTGTTATTTCTTAGAAGCTCCATGTTGCTTGAGAATTGAAGAACAGCATAGCTTAGTAGCTTAACCTTTTTCGAATTTGGAGGTGATTCCCAAGTCTCACCTACAAGTGATTTGTACTGGGATTTCAGGAGTTTGTTCTTCCAGTGTTCTTTTATTTTTTTTATTTTTATTTTTTTTAAAGATTTATTTATTTATACATACAAGCTGGGGTACAGGCCAGAGGCGTGGGGTGGCGAGAGGGTTCACCAGAGACAGAGTGGGGAGCAGAACAGGCAAATCAGAGATACACTGCTGAGGGGAGCAGTGGGCGAGGCAGGAGAGGTCTGCCACAACATGTGGGATTCTCCCCGGCTGGGCATCGAACTTGCGTCGCCGCTGCCGACAGCTCCACAGTGCAGCGCTCAACCACTGCGCCACCAGGGAGGCCCTTCAGTGTTCTTTTAGGAAGAAGTGGTCACATTCAAGACTGTCTACCAACTTACAGAAAATTCTGTCATGAAAGGAAAAATGAACTTGGTATTATTTAGGGAGTAGAGTTATATTCTCTCAGATTACCACTTGTCCCCCAAATGTCTTTTGTTGAAGGAAAAAACAGACTATTGCTTGAAAGAAAATGTAGGTTTTAAGTCATTATCAAAAGAAATGCTTTTTCAAAATGACTTGGATCCATATTCCATAAAGAGCTTTGCTAATCATTTTCCTAATTACTTTGACTAACTCATATTTGATGAAAAAAAAATAGAGTGTGAAAAATGCAGTGACGTCTAAGTTGCTCTCCTATGTAATTAGTTTGTTCTGGGAGCTCATTTTTATTATGAAAATAATTCGTGGTCAGTTGTTATAAGGGAGAGGCTCAAGCTGGAAGGCTTCAGGATATTTCCTATATGAAAGCTTCTGTACCATGACAGTTCATTTTATTCTTTGGATTTCAAGCATGTACTTTATATCTAATTCTAGACATACAGATTTAACAGGCCCAGGCCCTCGACTGTCTGACAGCATTTCTGTGGCATTCTATTCATGGGGGAATTAAAGGCTTCAAGCATCAGTGGCCATGTATTTTCTTCCAGGGCACCTATTTCTGGGGCCCTTTTCACTTTCCTGCTGTTCTCTTCCTCCCAGTGCCCATTTAATTACATGGGAAGTGTAGGGACTGGTGGAGGATGGAGGGAGGGAAGGCGGTGTTCACACCTGGGGCGATCCCTCTTTGAGGACTTGACCAGTTTTGTTCATGATTTCCTGAAGCCAAGAGAAAGGGGAGGTGAGTAAGAGATGGAGACTTCGTTTCTTTTCTAAAACCTGTCTCTCTGCCAATGCACTGCATCCCATCTGTACCGACCCCCCAGAAACTTTTTCTCAACCATTTTAAATTTTATCCTTCATTTGACTCTTTTTCCTTTGGCTTCAAACTTGAATAAGTTCATTTGTATTTTTAAAAAGACAGGAGGCTGGAAAGGGGGTGCTTAACCTTACCAACGTCTTCAAACAAATGTTCCTTTCCCGGTGCTTTCTTTTTTTGTGACCCACTTCCTGGCTTTTAAGTTCTTTGCAGTGTGGTCTTATCCTGGAATGCCTTTATTTCTAAAATGTTAATTCGATAAAATCAAACCTCAATACAGAAAAGAGCCACAAGAGATGACCTGATCTCAATCCATAACTTCAGGCTTCAGTGACCAAGCATTTTTCCCCAAAGGACCTATTTCTAGGACCTTGTTTTTCTTTTATGTGTCTCTTCCTTTCCATGCCAATTTGATTACATGGGAGGCAGATGGAGGGAGGGCAAGGTTATGCCCATCCCTGGAGAAAGTCCCCAGCTAGAGGAGGTAGTGTATTTCGACAAATCTTACGGTGTTTTCCACGCTCTTTTATCTCTCAACTATGTTTGATATGGTTGAAAGACCAGCTAGGTTACCATGACACTGTGTTCTGAATTTAATTCTGAACAACAGGAGAGAATTGGTTTGGGAACTGGGCCCTTATAAAAGGTCTCTATGTTCTTGTGAATCAGCAAGGAACTTTCATAAACAGAGGGCCTTCACATTACATTGAAAATTCCTTTATTCTGTGAGCAAAAGCACAAACATGATTCCAATAGAGAAAAGTTACTGACTTTTGTACTCAGAACTGAGAACAAGTTCAAGATTTCATTTTTGACTAGGGTTCTTTATTTAACTCAGGAAATATTTCCAAGAAGAAAAGGAGGCACTGATTGAGTTACAGTACAACAAGCAGCTTAAACATGTATTCAATTATGCAGATGTGAATCTCTGTCATTGGGATGGTTTGTTATTGTTCATATTTCTAAGGATATCTGTCATTAAATTAATCATTTCTAATTTTTTTCTGATTTCTACTTTTCATCTGGACACTAATATTAAATAATTGATAGGGGAATACTGCATTGCATCTTAAAATGAGAATACTGATAACGTGAATTGCATTGCTATATATACTTGTTGGCGCTTGCTTTGTTTATTCTGTTGGTTAATTTGCATAGAGAGATTCAAAAGAACAAGATGAAGGTTGTTACTTTCTCTGGGAAGAGAGTTTCTAATTGCAAAAAACAGAAGTTGAGCTAAGCTAGGAAATTTGGGTTTGCAGACTTTGAGCCACTTAGTCCAGGCTTGGACCAAGTGGGTTCTGACAATGAAGGAGCAGGAACAATGGGCCAGGGCAAACTTCTGCCACCCCTGGCCACCACCATTACTCCTGACCACTCTCTTGTCTTTGAGTGACTCCCCTGCGGTTTAAAGTGGAGCCCAGCTCCCCTGCCTGGACTCTGCTGGACTCAAGTTACCATAATTCCTGGAAAATGATGGGAAAAGGGACTCTTAGCTTCCTTAGTTCAGATGATGAGGGAACAGGTTCTGCCAACAAGTCTATATGCTGGAGAGTATTTGCCAAATATTCAAAGTTCCCTCCTCCACCGTCCTGCCTCCCCCATATTCATTATAGAGACTCTGGCTAATAAAAATTCCATGTGCCCTCTGTCGGTTTGTTAAGATTGCTGCATTGCTTATAGCACTGTTGTAGGAATGGATAATATAGTACAGTAATTTTTAGGATTGTGTACTTTTATTTTCTTAATTGTTTTTACTATTTATGTCTTTTACATTATTGTGTATTCCCCGTAGGTTTGCCACCACCAATTCACCCATGAGCCATCACCACATTACCCCAAGCTCCCCTCCCCCCCATTCTATCCTCTCCCTCTCTCACTAAATGTCTCCCTTTTATTTGGTTCCCCTATATTCCTGTCATAAATGAAACCATTCAATATTTTTCTTTTTCCTATTGGCTTATTTCACTGAGCATGATCCCTTTTAGCTCCATCCATGTTGCTGCAAATTGCATGTGTTTATCTTTTTTGAATGCTAAATAGTATTCCATTGTGTATATGTACCACATCTTCTTGATCCAGTCATTTATTTTTGGGCATTTGGGTTGTTTCTGTGTCTTAGCTATTGTGAACAGTGCTGCTATAAACATGGGGGTGCATGTATCCTTTTGGATTAGTATTTTTGTGTCCTTTGGGTAGATTCCCAAAAGTGGTATTGCTGGGTCGTATGGAAGCTCCATATTTAGCAGTTTGAGGAAACGCCATATGGCTTTCCATAGTGGTGGAACCAGTTTGCATTCCCACCAGCAGTGTAGAAGAGTTCCTTTTTCTCCATATCCTCGCCAGCATTTGTTGTTGCCTGTTTTTTTAATGTGCGCCATTCTCACTTGCGTGAGGTGGTTTTGATTTGCATTTCCCTGGTTATCAGTGATGTTGAACATTTTTTTGTGTATCTGTAGGCCATTTGCTTTTCTTCTTTGGAGAATTGTCCTATTAGCTCTTCTGCCCATTTTTTGACTGTATTGTTTACTTTGTTTTTGTTGAGTTGTGTGAGCTCCTTGTAGATTTTTGTTATCAGCCCTTTATCGGTTGTATTGTGTGCAAAGATTTTTTCCCAATTAGTAGGGTGTCTGTTTGTTTTGATTAATGTTTCTTTTGCTGTACAGAAGCTTTTTATTTTGAGGTAGTCCCAGCTGTTTATCTTTTCCTTGATTTCCTTCGCCTTTTGGGATATGTCTTTAAAGATTTTGCTGAGATGTATGTCGTGTAGAGTTTTGCCTGTTTTCATCTGTAACTTTTATGGTTTCAGGTCTTACATCCAGACCTTTTATCCATTTTGAGTTGGTTTTTGTGCATGGTGTGAGATAGTAGACTAGCTTCATTTTTTTGCATGGAGCAGTCCAGTTTTCCCAGCACCATTTATTGAACAAGCTAACTTTGTTCCATTGCATAGTCTTTGCTCCTTTGCCAAAGATTAGTTGTCCATAGATATGTGGATTTGTTTCTGGGTTTTCTATTCAATTCCATTGGTCTGTGCATCTGTTTTTGTTCTAGTACCATGCTGTTTTAATTATTATGGCTTTGTAGTATAGTTTGAAATCTGGGAGTGTAATCCTTCCATTTTCTTTCTTTTTAATCATGAGAGCTTTAGCTTTTCAAGGTTTTTTTGTGGTTCCATATGAATTTCTTCAATATTTGTTCTATTTCTTTGAAGAATGTCATTGGGATTTTTATTGAAATAGCATTGAATCTGTATATTGCTTTTGGTAGGATGGCCATTTTGATAATGTTAATCTTCGAATCCATGAGCAGGGGATGTCTTTCCATTTTTTTGTGTCCGCCTCTATTTCTTTTACTAGTATCTTATAGTTTTCTTTGTATAAGTCTTTTACCTCTTGTTAGGTTTATTCCCAGATATTTGATTTTTTTTTTGTTTGAATTTTGAAGGGGGTGGTTCTCTTAATTTCTTCTTCTTCAGACTGAGTGTTTGTATATCAGAAGGCTACTGATTTTTGCATTGATTTTGTGTCCTGCTACTTTACTGAATTGGCTTATAATTTTGAGTAGTTTTCCTGTGGAGTTTTTAGTATTCTCTATGTATATTATCATATCGTCTGCTAATAGTGACAGTTTAATTCTTCTTTCCCTATTTGGATTCCTTGTATGTCTTTCTCTTGTCTTATTGCTATGTCTAGGACTTCCAGTATTATATTGAAAAGCAGTGGTGAGAGTGGACATCTTTCCCTAGTTCCTGATCTTAGGGGAAAGGCTTTCAGCTTCTCACCGTTGATGACAGTTTTGGCTGGGGGTTTGTCGTATGGCTTTTATTTTGTTAAGGTGTGTTCCTTCTATCCCAAGGATTTCAAGAGCCTTTATCATAAAAGGATGTTGCGCTTTGTCAAATGCTTTTTCAGCATCTATTGATATGATCATATGTTTTTTATTTTTCTTTTTGTTGATGTGTTTGATTACGTTAATTGATTTTCAGATGCTGAACCATCCTTGTGTCCCTGGAATAAATCCCACTTGGTCATGGTATATAATCTTTTGGATGCATTGTTGGATCCTGTTGGCTAAGATTTTGTTGAATATTTTTGCATCAGTGTTCATTAGAAAGATTGGTCTGTAATTTTCTCACTTTGCATTGTCTTTTTTTGGTTTTGGTATTAGTGTTATGTTGGTTTCATAGAACGTGTTTGGTAGTATTCCTTCTCGATTTTTTGAAAGAGTTTGTGTAAAATAGGGACTCGTTGGTTTTTAAACATTTGGTAGAATTTGTTTATGAAACCATCTGGTCCTGGGCTTTTGTTTGGGGGGAGGGTTTTGATTACTATTTCAATTTCACTGCTTGTGATTGGCCTATATCTTCTTTATCTAATTTTGGGTGATTGTATAGTTCTGGGAATTTATTCATTTCCTCTAAGTTGTTGAACTTGTTTCCACATAGCTGTTCATAATAATCTGTGATTATTCTTTTGATTTCTGCTGTGTCTGTTGTAATTTCTCCTCTTTCATTTATGATATTATTTATTTGTGTTTCCTCCCATCTTTTCTTTGTTGCCTGGCTAGAGGTTTGTCTATTTTGTTGATTTTTTCAAAGAACCAGCTTTTGGTTTCGTTGATCTTCTGGATTATTTTTTTGATTTTCATTTCATTTATTTCTTCTTTGGTTTTTATGATTTCCTTTCTTATACTGGCTTTTGGGTTTTTTGTTGTTGTTGTTCATTTTCTAATTCTTTTAGATGGGAGATTAGATTGTTTCTTTTAGTTGTTTCTTGTTTCTTGATGTGAGCCTGTATTGCTATATATTTCTCTCTTAAAACTGCTTTTGCTGTGCCCCAAACATTCTGGAAAGTTGTGTCTTCTTTGTCATTCATTTCCAGGTATTTTATAATTTCTTCTTTGATTTCCTCATTAGTCCAGTGGTCTTCCAGCAGTGTGGGTTTCAATCTCCATGAAGTAAGAGCATTCCTTTTTTTCTCATCATGGTTTATTTCTAATTTGATGGCTTTATGATCGGAGAATATAGTAGGTAGGATTTTGATCTTTGTGTATCTGTTGAGGTTTGTTTTATGACCTAGCATGTGATCAGGAATGTGTACTATTAAATCCACTCAATGAAAGAACCCCTTTACACTAGTAGCATCAGGCAGTGAGGAATACAATTGAAGGATGTGGATTGTAGCATCTGATCTCATTTCTCTGGCTTCACATATCACTATTGTTTCACATTAAACCAGAAATAGCTACCAAAGGGTTTAAAGACTTTATTAGTAGGAACTTGATTAACAATGCCCCCTTAATTTTATACTCTTCAAATAATACTTCTTTTTTACATTTTTTATTGTTATTTATGTCTTTTACATTTTGTATTCCCCTTGGGTAACCCACCACTAATTCACCCATGCCCATCTCTGTGGTCCCTTGTGTCCTTTTCTACTCCATTTTGTGCCCTTATCCTCCCCCTCCCTCACTGAGTGTCTCTCTCCTATTTGGTTTCCCTATAGTCCTGTTATAAGTGAAACCATTCAATATTTTTCTCTTTCTGGCTTATTTCGCTCAGTATGATTATTAACTCCGAATAACACCAACTATTAAACACCTAGGAGAAATCTCCTCACATTTCATATTCTATCTTTATGCACCCAGTTTGGATTTCAGTGAACCAGAGGGACAGATTCTGTTGCAAAAAATGGACAAGTTTCACAATAGCTTTTTTCACACAAATTATGCTTGCACAGGATAACCTGCATATAATTAACCAGCCACTCTCAATCACAGACTGTTTTCCATAATTCTCCTTCTAGTTTACAGTAGTCAAAAAGTGAAATAAAATTTCACTCATTGGACTCAGTACTTTTAATATTCTTCTTACCTCAAAGTCTTTATATTTTAAAGTAATTTGGAGTTAACTGATTTGAAGTTAATATTTACTAAGCAAACTCTCTTTTCTAAAATCTTACAAACTAGGTGGCAACATTCAAAATATTTTAGAACCTTTTAATTTATTCCAAGGTTAGATTTTTTTCAGAAAACACCCACTACTTTTAAGGGATTCATTTTTTAACAACTAAATTATTGCAGATGTTCTTATTCATTCATTATAACAAAAACCATCAAGCACTTCCCACTTAGCCATTTTTACTAATATATCTGAAATTACTTTGTGTAAAAGTAATAAAATTATATCTTTTTGAAAATATTTTATAGCATACTTTTCAATTACTTGCCCCCAATTAATCTGAATTCACCAGATATGACCCTAAGAGGGCTTTACTACAAAGTTATCCAAGCAATGGATTAGAAGTAGCAGTGGTGGGGCCTCCCTGGTGGTGCAACAGTTAAGCACTGCACTGTGGAGCTGTAGACAGCGGCGATGTGAGTTCAGCGCCCAGCCAGGGAGAATCCCACATGGTGTGGCAGACCTCCCCTGCCTCACCTGCTGCCCCCCTCAGCAGTATATTTCTGATCTGCCTGTTCTGCTCCCCATTCTGTCTCTGGTGAACCCTCTCGCCACCCCACAGCTCTGGCCTGTACCCCAGCTTGTGTGTATAAATAAATAAATCTTAAAAAAAAAAAAAGAAGTAGCAGTGGTGGATCATGTTGTGTGGCTGCTCTTGCAATAAAAGGGGCACCAAATATAGGTGTCTGGAAGGTTCAGCTACATCTGGAATGTACCCGGGGATGTGGAGGATCAATGTCTTAGCAAGATGGAGAGTGAAAAACCATCAGAAAGAGTAGGAAAGACTGAGAAATGTAAATCAGGAACATTGACAGTTCACTGGAAGAGATATGTCCCTTCCCCTAAGCATCCTCTGGTGTCTTCCTTGGCCCCAGACCAGGAAGGGGAGTACATCTCAGTAAGGGCTGGCCTATTTGACAGTTCAAAGACAGATACCTAGGGGTCAGGGACTGGGTTCAGCAGTGGGAAGAGCCACTCAGCTATACCCTGCTCAGTCTCTGGGCTCTCAGAATTGTCTGTTTCTACCCTGAGGAGCCATGGAACACACCACCCACCTCCCTGCCATCTAACCTCCAGCCCACACATTTCTAGAAAGGAACTGTCAGTGGCCACAGTGAACTCAGTCTGTCCTGTGGGTTCATCTGCTTTGGGGAAGCAACCAAAGTGCAGAGAGAATAATAATAATATTAAGTGAAAAAAGTCAGAAGAAGACGAATAACAGATGGTTTCACTTCTATGTGGAATATGGAGACACCATGTCAGACAAAACCAAACTAGTAGCAAACCCTTGACATCTGACTGCAAAACTAAGGTAATGAAAAGAGGAAGGTAATGGGGAGGCAGCAGAGGAGAGAAGGGACCAAATGGAACATGGAGGAGGATGACTGGGGCTTTGGTGGAGAGCATGGTGTAAAAACATACAATTGTAGAGGTCTCAATCTATAACTCCTAAAAAAGAAGTAGTAGTAGTACTTCCAACAATACCCAGTGACCAGCAAATAATTAAGGGTGTATTTCCTATCCTATTGCAATATTTTCTCTGTTTATATACAATTTAATTTGCCTACTTTCTCATTCATAACTTTCTCATATTACCTGTGTTTTCTCTCTCATTCAGTGTTATGAGTAGAAGAATGAAAAGAGTAAAATGGCAGGCACTGGGGCAAATATTTTTGGAAAGACTGGTACAGATGTTTAGATCAAGGAAGAGGAACTCCCAGAGGAAGGCAGAGCTATGAGCCTGGAAATAGTGGATGACCTAGAGGCTGGGATGGTGTGATAAGATGTCAGAACAGGGTGGTTGGATAATGGAAACTCAAGGAAAAGTGGGAGATGGCAGAAATAAGTTAGGACTTTTTATGCCAAACAGTGAACTTATTTATATAGAACTACAAACTGCTGCAAATACAGCAACAGTATAGCCATTAGTAGATTGTTCTATGGAGTTAAATTGATGGGTCTGCCACGCACTTTGTGATCTTGAGAAAGTTATTTAACCTCTCTGAGACTCCTGAACTGTAAAGTGAGACTAATTGTGCCTCACTCATAGGGTTGTCAGGATGCTTACGTGGGCTAACATATGGAGAACAATGCTTGGCACTCAATATAGCTAGTTATCATTATTCTTAAGAAAATAATCAAATAGCTATGGTGCCTGCACTGTGGAAGAGAGTACAGCTCCTCCAGACACATTATGCACATTGCCTTTTTAACAGAAATTAAAGACTGAATGCAAAAAGATCACTCCTTTGCCTGGCCAGTGGTTAATGAAAGTGGAAGAATTAAAGATTTGAAGACAGACTCACCTTGGTTCAAATCCTAGGTTCACTACACAAATAGAATTTTTAGTTTGTAGACTCTTTTTCTTGTGAGTAATGAAGAAGCAATTCTACCTTTCATGGAGAGTTGTGGTCAAGGTTAAAAGTGATACTAATGGGCTTGGAAAGTTGCCTTATTAAAGTGCAAAGTAGTTGGCATAGTGGTTTTCCATTTTCAGCATTTCATTATTTTTGTTATTCAGTGGCTAGTGGAACTTAGTTTCATGAATGGGGGAAATGTTATCACAAGCATTGAACAAGGAAAGAACACAAAGTAGGAGTACATGTAAAGCTTCATGAAGGAGTAGTAATTGGAATATAATTAGCAAAGCTAAGGGGACTATTTCCAGTATGATCGTATTCATAATTAATTGAACTTATAGTACAAGAAATAATCTTAATTGTATGGACACAGTCAATATTTTAAGAGTTTAATAACATGGCTATTTCAGAGTCAACATTTAATATGTTTGTGATATATTTTAATTATGACATCATTCAAGATTTGATAACAGCAAAATTAGGGTCAATACTCAGTCCTAATGTGTTTGTGACACATTTTAATTGTGTTTGATGATTTTCTTTCATAGTTTCATCCTTGATTTTATTTCCACTTAGAAATGTGTCTCTCTGAACCTAAAGAAGGACTGATGGAAATAAAGTTCCATTTGGGGAAATGTTATTCTAAAGGGTTGTACTGTTTTGTGTGCACCCAATTCACTGAGTCACTCAACTCACCATAGTTTCCAGCAACAAAGAGATTGGCTGACTCTAGGGGGAGATCACAATGTTAAGTTCAATTTTCTGGGGCTGCTCAATGATCCTGAAATTCTCCTCCAAAGAAGAGGTGACTTAGGCCTCTTCCACAATTTCAATATCTTTATGCTGGTCAAATCAGTTTCTTGGCCCAGCCACCCCCTCCCCCACAACATGTTTCCAATCCCGTAATTATTTTCCATTTGGCATGCTGGTGCAATTCAGGCATCTCTGTGCTGTTCAAATGATAGCGGAATCACACTCCCTAGAAAAGGGAGCAGAGACTGGTTGGAGGTGAATTCAGACTTTCATTCAGTTTCTCTGCTTCTCAGTTGGCCTCTCCTGATTTCCTTCTGTTCCCAGCAATATAAGCTTGCTCTTATTTTCATGGTTGGTCTAGTTTAATGTGTTTACCTTCCTTTATAGTGTCCAACTAATGTTTTGTGGAAACTAGAAAGTAAAACCTTAAGTTTGGGTCCCTTGTACAAACGTGTATATGATTACAAGGCATCCCATGCCACACATCACATATGCATTGTACTCGTAGTTCTACCTGTGTTTTAATCAACATGGATTTCTAATTAGTCAGCAGTTGGTGGAATTAGTTACAGTTGGTGGAAACAATGACATTATTATTTATCTTTTTTCAGGTGGAGAGAAAAAGGCCCTAAATTTGTGCTGATTGCATTGTGCACTCTCTGTATCCTGGAGACAGAGTTGGAGTCCTAATCACCCCAAGACCACACTGCAGATCTGTGGAGCGCTCCTCTTCTTTCTTTTTAGGTAAGGTCTATCTTTTTATTAAATAATAAAATGAGCATTCGTCTTCTTGACAGTGAATGAATTATAAACTCCAGGCCTATCCATAAAATTTGACTTCTGGTAATGCCCTCTTGAGCCCAGTGGAACAAAATGTCTGAGTTGAACCATGTGATCAAACCCCAGTGTATATTCATTTGATATGTGGCTGTTTTATCTTCTTAGCCATTCTTTCTTTGGACTTGCCAGCGATGCCACTGATGTATGCGTTACTTTTCAGGCCATGTTTTATATTCACTTGTATGCCTGACTTTGTGGTCAGGCTTTGGCTGAAGCCATCATAATGACAAAAGAATAAGAGAATCTTCAAAGAGCTTGAGCCTTTGGCAAACAATATGTGGATCTGTGTAGGTATCTGATGACTTCCTGTGTATGGACTAATGTATTTTTTATAGAGTGCATCCAACATAGGAGTCCCTGTTAGGACTACTCAGAATATGCCTTTGACCAAAGTCAGGATCCCACGAAAGTAGCAAAGTAAGCTTGCCAGTTTCAGGGAGACCATTTTACTTTGTCCATTGTAGGTGGACTTGAGTATCTGGAATGACCAATGGCCAATTTGGTCTCCACATTCTGATCAAAATCCACTTTATGTTAGTTCCACACTTTACACTAATCAAAGAAGTTTCCATTCTGAGTTTTCTCCCATTACAGAGATCCATACAGCCCTCACATTCTGACATCATCTTGTAAAATTATCATATTTGGTACAAGGGAAGATAGGAAAAAGAAATAGATAAGACAATCTTTATTCTACTTGGATTTTGTTGAGTGAGCAGTGTGAGTCAACATTCACTCACGTTGCAGAGTACCTAAGCACATCATGATCTGAGAATCATTGCAAAAGTTATGGAACTTAGCATAAACAGCTCCAGAATTGGAAATTCATAACTTCCATGTTTGCAACAGCTCTGATGCTGGAAGTTCACTGTATAGTGCAAGAGTCAGAATAGCTTCTGAATTCAAGGCACCAAAGAGGATATTTCCCCCCTATTTGTGAAGAGACAGTATTGGTGGAACACCGTCATAGAAAAGAAGGCTTGTGAATGCTGGAATTTGTGCTGCTAGAGAGTTGGGTATAGGTCCTGTTTACTCTCAGCCAGAAGCTGAATTGGCCTCAGAAAGGGAGTTCAGGAGTCCTCTTGGCTCCTGGTGATTTACTCCGATTCCCTTTGTAGGCATATGGAGCCAATTTTCTACTGTCTCTATAAATACTGTTGTGTCTGTCTCTCTGCCAAACCGGCTACCTTTCTCACCCCAGGGAGAAGCCAGAGATCAGACATTCCTACACTACAGCCCCATTAGACACCATAAGGGGAGGGAGCAGACTTGGCAGTGAAAATGATGTGTGTATTTGAATCTTGAAAAAGCCAGGCTAAACTTAGAGTCAGTGGGCTCCCATAAATAACCTATGTTCCTCTCTCTTTGTGTGGTTTGTACTGGAATGCCTTTCTCTTTAGAGTTGTACAAGCAGCCAGAGATCAAAGAGTCAACCATTTATGGATGCATAGTTCATTACAAAGTCATCTTGCTCAGCAGGAGAACTCTGGCAAAAGCACTAATAATTTTTGATCATTACTATTTTGTTGCATGGATTGGGATGGGGGCATTAAAAGAACTTACAACTACTTTAAATAACTTTAAAAACATAAAGATGAAAATTTACTTTCAAAGGAGAGTTAAAACCTAACTGGCATCTTTTTATGGTATGGAATGTGGTAGGAGGAGAGAGGAAGTAAAGAAATTGACCCATTACCACATGGAATGTGGTTCAAGAAAAATAATAGAGGGCAGAACAATATTCTGTATAATTGACTTACTCTTGAGTAAGCATTATGAGAGCCTTTGATAAGCAGAGCAGAACATATATAGGAATTTTTTAAGCCCAAACTAGATAATGTATTTGAAAAACAAGGTTTGAACTAGTTTGCTAGAATGTGAAGAATAAATGTGTTTCAAATTATAGCAGTTGGTGATGTTAGCAATCCCAGGACTGTGGATGATCACAATGATACTAAATAATAGCTACTATTTATTCACTATCTACTGCGGGCCACCTGCGAGGCAGTGTGCAGTATCTTTTAATCCTCCCAACCACGCACAGGAGGTATCATTGTCCCCGTTTTACACACAGCAAAACAGAGCTGGACAAAGTTGGAGTGCTTCGCTCATGGTCGTGTGGTCACAAAATGGTAAACTCAGGATTTGAACTGAGCTCTGGAAAGAAGCAGAAATGCCCACCGCGTGGCCTGCAGTTAGTCTTTCTAACTCCGAACTCCTCCTCTGGCCTCAGTTGCAGAATTTCTAGCTCTTTTGTTTTCTGAGTTGGGGAGCTTTGCCTCCAACCTGTGATGTTGCTGGGCAGGTTGGGGCAGTTGCCAAGCCCCACTGCCCAGAATTCCAATTTCTCTGCCCACACAGACCTGCTCTGGCTTCTAGAACCGCCAGTGACCACACACAGGTTTTCCCTCAGCAACATTTACCCAAATGTGTGATTTTTGAAAAGTGCTTCAGAGAAATATTTTCTATTCTATCACCCATTTCAGGGGAAATGGAGGATCTTGTTGCACTTTTTGTTTAATTCATGTCTGATATATTAAATCCTCTCTTTGAAAGAAAACCAAGGCACGAAGTGAGTCTGTCAGAGTGAGTGTCTGGTCCATATGTTGCCCGGAGACAGTCAGACCAAGACCTCATTCAGTATATTGCACAGAGAAGGTCCTTGCTCTGGTGTCTTCTGCATAGATATTGGGGTCCTATATCTTGTGAAAGAACTCCCTGCCCAGGTTCACCATTGCAGTGACAGCTGAAGAAGCATTTCCTCTACTGTATTATTATGACAGGAATCATGTTCTAGTTTTGCATACTTCAGGATACTTCAATTTTAATAAAAACTGTATAGTATAAATCTTTAACAAACAAACAAAAAAGACATGGTATAGTGCAAAGAAGTCAATGATTAGAGTCAATGAAGTTTCGATGTCTTTGGAATCCCTGAGAGTCTTTGTTCTTGCCACTGATAAAATCTGCATCACAGGGACACCACAAGATTAAATAGTTAAGATGATTGAAGAACTATGATTGCAAGGCAGTCTGCACCCACCTGTGCTCTCTTTTAAGCAGTGTAATGGAAGAATGGTAGCTAAAGACCAGGACCTTACCAGTTATTTCCAAGTGAATACCCCTCACAAAAAAACAGACAAGTGAGAAAGTGTCAGAGTTAAAAGCACCTCCTGAGCATAACCCCAAGGTCTTCCAACTGAATCCTTCACAGACCAGTCTTCCCAAATAAAAAGAAACCCCTCCCTGAGCCTGGGAGAATGTACTTTTGAAGATGGGCTCTCCCTTCTCCGTTGCTTTTCTTGTAATAAGGTTGTTGGTCTGTAAAAATGAACCTGGTTTTCTGAATTTTCAGCTTTTGGTTGCCAGGCAAATGAAGCTTCACCTCAGAAGAGGGATCAATAACAAAGCTACAGCACTCCACTTTGTCACCTTCTTGTTCTTCTCAGTGATTTTACCATTTGTTGAACTTCAGACTGCTTAAAAATAGTTTTAAAACGTCAGAAATAGAAGCCAATAATAGATCAATTCTTTTTTACCAATTTAATTGAAAAGCAGTTGAGAGCATCATTCAAAATCCTGTGGAACTTGCAATCTCCAAGTTTTCTTGAAAGATTTCACACGTGCAGTGTAAGAAATTGTGAGTCAGCCTTCTCCAATCCTGACTTTCAGAGTTGCAGAAATCATCTGCCAGGCAGCACATATGTTCTTAGTTCCATGAGAGGAAGAAAACACATTTGCTGAAAAGAAATGGAAACTTTAAAACCAGTTGAGTTGTAATAAAGACACTTTGCATTTGGCTAACTTCTTTTCCCCTCTGGTGCCTGATGCTTTCCTGGGCCTGGACAGGTTCTCCAGCTTTGAGGCATCTGTCACCCCAAAGCTTCCCTTCCTGGAATGTGGGCATCAGCTGGCCTTGTAGGGGAAGGCCGGGAAGTACAAAATGAATGAGAGATAGGATTGTGATGCTGAGATAAAATGACAGTGACCATTTCTTGAATGCAAGGCACTCAAAGTATGTGAACCTGATACTGGGCAAAAATGGGGCTTCAAAGTTGCCAAAGGCAGTGCCCCCAATTGCTTACTGGTTACTATCTTGGTTCTGCACCCATACACACAATTGCAAGACTACTCAGGCTTAGGGAACAATAACAATGGGATTTATTTAACAAACAGGGAAAAGCAAAGAATTACTGAAGTCAACATATGGCCATTTACCTTACTTAAAACAATGTCCAGTCCTTTAAGTCCTTAAGTCCCAGAAAAGTAAAAAAGATGGCATCTTCCTGCCACTGCTGATGTGGAACTCCTCTTCCAAACAATAGGCCACTTTTTCAAAATGGCGTCTTCCTTCTTCTGCGGACGTGCAACAATCACACTGTAGGCTATGTTTCAACTCACGAGGACGACACAAAACACAACTGGAGATGCTCCCAGAACTGCCATGGTGCCCCAGTACAGCACCAGGCCAACAACACTGAAAACAGCAACTACAGTGGCCAGATGGCCCAGCAGACTGCACTCACACATTTTAGAAAGGCACCCTCTTCAGGCCTCTGCCTTCTTCCTTCGGCTGTAGTAAAGACAAAACTGGGAGCAATTTCTGTCACTTGGCTACTTGCAAAGCCTCCAAAGTCACTGGCCCCAAAGTCACTGAAGATTAAAAAACATTTTTTCTTTTCCTACATCATGGCAACTGCTTCCTCTATTCCTTCAGCATGGCAACTGCCTCTTCCATTCCTACATCATGGCGACTGCTTCTCCTTTTCCTACATCATGGCAACTGCTTCTTCTTTTCCTACATCTTGGTGACTGCCTCTTTCCATTCCTACATCATATCGACCGCATCTCCTCCTTCAGTCCCTTTTTTATCTCATCAGACTCTCCACCCCCCAAACTTAGCATTTTCCCTGGGGCTATTAATTCTCATCAGCAAACCCCCTCCAGGAGGCACTACCTTTACCGGACTTTGGACTCAGCCTGGTTACAAACCCACTCTCTTATTATGATTTTGTAACAATTCAATGCAATAACAAACTGATAATAAACTCTAGTCCACAGTGCACACATGGCCACAGTAGGCTAAGTCACCTGATCAAGATCAAATGCATAGCAAGCTCGCAGAAGTGAATAATAAAGTCTCTAAAAACAGTGTCACAAGTGTAACACTGCATGTGGTACCTCTGGATCACTGGAAAGACATTTTTCCTCAGCAAAGCCGAGAGATGAGTCCCCTAGCATCTTAAAGGCTCAGACTGCCCACAGATCCTATTGTCTCTATATTTAACACTGTAGAAACCAGATTCAAACAAGTCGTGGTTATCTCTTGAAGCAAAAGAAATGAATCCCAGGGAAAGTGAGATTCTTAGTGCTCTACTTAAGAAATGTTAAAGTCATTTCATAATGCTTTTCCATTCTTCACCACCACCGAAACAATCCTGTTCTTTAGTAATTGCTGTTTGGTTGTTCTTGTGGGTTGTCAGTTGGCATAATTTTATTCATTAAAATATGTAAGTAAAAATTGATGTGAGGGAAGAGTCATGTCAGCCTCGGCCATAGAACAAAGACTTTGCAAACCCAACAATCCTCCCATAACATTTGGGTAGGTGTTTTATGTGGGTTTTCTTTTCCCAAGTATCCAATGGCATGATTCTATGTTCAGAAAAAAATTGACAGTGACTTTTCATTTGTCCAAAAAGAAAAGAAAGAAAAATTTCTACATTTAACAAAACCCAAAGGCAACTTGAAAAACACTTTGAAAACTTATTTCCATTTTGCGATCTAAAGCAGACTTAAGGTGTTTTTGCAGACAGCTGGTGCCAATTGCAATTCTGCTGGGAGTCCTTGTGAAAGGACTTTTTCAGGATTCATCATCACAAAGCACGTTGATACATGGTTTTAAACTCCCATTGAAATAGGTCACAATGTAAACCCTGAAGAGAAAACCAAGCCAGGTAAACCCAGGAACTTGGCTCCACGTCAAACCTCACAATTTAAAACCCCAGCTCAGATCCCTGGAAGTCCTCTAGCTTCTTCCTCACCACAGTCATCAACCTTGCGGCTTCCTTGATCCTGCTAAAACTCAGCCAGGTAGTGAAAGCTCAATGAGTGCCATTTTGCATAAAACTGGCAGGCATGATAAAGAGAGAGCAATGAGAAAGGAATTCCTGAGTCACAGACAACCCAGTGTGAGATGGGAAAATAGTGCTCTCTTCCTTCAGGCTTAGGGGGGTAATTTTCCCTCATGCCTTTGAATAAGGATTTCCCCAAAGACAATACTGAACCCTGTTTAGTTGCTTGAACCCTGCTGGCATGGGTTGTTTTAGAATGTAAGAACTTTCACAGGAAACTGGATTATAATGCCCGTTATGATGAACTGTAATTTAGAAGTACTCTGTAGGGACAAGAGAATCCAGCACTTTTTAAACACAGTTTTAACAAAAAAATTAACATTGCTGGATTAAGCTGGACCTCATTTCCACATGCCTCAGTCAGTAGAAAATGTCCCTTTAAAAAATGACTTATTTATTACTGATCTTCTCCTAGCCCATGTTTCTATTATTTAAACATGATACTTCCTCATGATTCTGTATTTGCAGATGTCCCTACTCATTAAAATTTACTTTAATTCCCAAATCAAGCACTTAGCATGCTTTTGTGGTTATTGACAAGCACACACAGAGCTGCAAAGAACTTCAGTTGTTCTAAATGTACAGGTGACTCTGCCTCTCGATTCAGTTCATACTGTGTACAAATGTCCTTTCACAGTTATTTAGTGTCACATTGTTCAGATTTTTGTGCTTTTTGCTGGTGATTTCACTGTCCAAAATGACCTGCAAACATAGTGTCCCTAGACACAAAGCTATTTCACCTGAAACTGCAGATAGGACCAAACCCTATATATAAAAGTGTTTTTTTTTTCTATACATACATACTTATGAAAAGTTAAATTTAAATTAAGCACAGTAAGAAATCATCAATAACTAATAAAAACAGAAAAATTATAGCAATGTATTGTAATAAAAGTTATGTGAAAGTGGTCTCTTTCTCAAAATATCTTTACTGTAAGTGATATTTTTGAAACACAGTTGACCATGAGTAGCCAAACCATGGTAAATGAAACCAAGGTCAAGGGGGGACTCTTGTATTAGATAAATTAAATAAATCACTAAATTCATTTAGTCATGAATTATAGCTCTGTTAGCTGTGCTGTGAGCTCCATGTTAACAAATCAACAATCTATATTAAATAAGATATCCTTAAACAGAAACATAGATAAAACAAAGTCATATATTGATGGCTCGACAGCAGTGTTGCGACCAGAGATTCAGAGGAACAGCATGCCCTGTATTTCCTCTAAAGAGCAGTGGTTCAGAATTTGCCAATTCAGCATCCACATGAGTATTCTAGAATATAATTTTTGCACATAAAGAGAATTGACTGCATTTGATTGAAAACTCTGTGTCATCTGCTAACTTTAGTGGCTCCACCGTGTATAAATAATCTTCACTTTATCATCTCAAATGTAACTCACTTTATCATCTCAAATGTAACTCAGAAATGTCTTACTACATATGGGACCAGGTTTCAGGTAAGTCAGGAGTTGAGTAGACTGGATGAGAATCCAGTATGTTTTACACATGAAACAAAGAAAGGGAAGGTAAGACTAGAATGCAGGGGGAAGAGAGAAACTTGACCTTGGTCCATGCCAATGATAGTCATAGAGTAGGGAGGCAGAGGTAGAGAAAGAAACTGAAAAGAAACCTGAAAGTAGAGGGAGGAAATGGGTGTGTTCATCGTGAAACCAAGTCAGTACCCAAGACAATGCTATTACCCATGGGATGTGTCACTTTCTGACAGTGCTCAAAATAATGAATGTGGTTATTCCATCAAAGAACAGGAAAATTAATGTGTATAAAATGTCATCTGTTATGTTCTTGAGTGGTTCTTGAGGAGGTAAGATTCAACAATGAGCACAGTAACATCATTGTTATGTAAATCGAGCTTTGTTTGTTTTTCCTGCCTCAAGTAAGGTCAGTACTTTGGTTTTATGGCTACCCAGAAAAGACAAGTTTGTTTTTAGATAATAGCATTTGTAGAAATGATTTTCTTACATGCACTTAAGCTGATGGAATTTAATAACCTATTTATTGTGCTATGGAAAGAGAGAATTTTTACTAGGTAACTTAGAGAAACTCTGTTCTCATTCATACAAAAGGTAATTTGTTTTACAGGCAGAAACTAGAGTTTGAAATAAACAAATCATCACTTTAAACAGTGTAGGAGAAAGTACACTACTTCAAAAATAATTGCTTGTTTACACAAATTTGCTTGTTGGAAACAAAAGACTGAAATGAGAGCTGCTCTATCATTATCCTGTTATGTGAAGAAATGAGAAAAATATATATGGGGACCCAAAGCAGTGAAGAGAATTTCCCATAATTCCATGTGGACATGATAAATTGTGCCATTTTGCCACTTAATGGTATATTAGATCAATACAGCATCCAACTCATAAGCTTCTGTGAGAAACTTCAAGTCTGAGGGAAAACATTTTTTAATATTTCAAGATTCACAAAATTTTAGGAAAAGTCAGTGATGATGAAATATAGCCAAGTTCTATCTTCACACATTAAAAATGTACTATTTTTTTCTACGAGTTTGAAAATCATTTTGAGTATAAAACACTTAGGTTTTGTTAAGTAGTGCTAAACCCATATTGAACCACGCTAGGGAGTAACAGCCAGGGCTGTATTATGTTTTGTTTTGTTTTTTTGAAAATTAAGCAAAATAAGGCACTTAAAATATATAAAACAAAAATTTATAAACATTTTTAGTACTAGCTATTATTGTAATATTGCTGTTACTATGAACAACATATCCTGGGCAGGGGTTGGCCTTAAATTAGTATATAATATCAAAGTTGCACTTAAAAAGTATTATTTCCATTTGACTAACTATCATGCATAAGACCATGACACTCTTACAAACCCCTGGAAACAACAAAGTAAATCATAGAAGATAATGAGGCAAGGAAGAATTTTGAGGGCTGCAAAAGCCACTTTCCTGAACCCTCTAAGACATTTCCTGTCAAAGACTGCATTGATTTTGCTGATCTGCATTCATATCTGTTTCATTAACCGGGATAATTAAAACTCAATGCCATAACACACAACCTCAAAGTCTCCATAGTCTAAAACAATGGATTTATTGGTTGCTTATATCACAGTTACATAAGAACCATTGGTTCTTTATTCACCTTGGGAGGCTCGTGGCCAGACCTAGACATAGCAGCATAACTTCCATTCACATTCTAGACTAGAATCTAGCCCATTAGGACTACAACCTGCTTTCAAGTTGTTCTGGAAAGTGTTGTCTATCTGTTTTCATAGGGACAAGAGACAGGATATGTTTTCTTGAAACTACAAAGATAATAATGGTTTAAATTTTTCAGTATGCTCTATTTGTTTCTTAGCATGTCACTAGATGGAGTTAACAGTTTATTTAAAGAGAAATAAGATACTATTTGACACCCAATTTATATATCTCATCATGTACAGTGTAGGTCAATCGAACTAAATCCAAGTCTTCCACGAAGCTTCTTGGGCCCTCTTTCCACACACTGCAGTGATCCTTTTATTCATGTTGCTAAAGTGATACCTGAAAACTATTCTTCCTTACCATATATTGTATATCTACAATATATTCTACCTATCAAACTCTAAGCTTTTGTGTACAATACAAATCTTCCTTTATTTGCAATGGGGTTATCTTCTGATAAATGTATCATAGATTGAAGATTTTAGGCAGAAGACATTAGCAACTCGTTATGCTGTAAGGTCTCTAATGTTTAGCCTCATGATCCCATTGCTGACTGGGAGCTGTGTCTTACTGCCACTGCACAGCAGCACAGAAGAGTATATAAGTGCTTATAACTAGCCAAGGAAAAGATTAAAATTTAAAATTTGAAATACAATTTCTACTGAATTTGTATCACATGCTCATCATCATAAAGTGAAAGGTTATTAATTCAAATTATCTGGAGTTAGGGACTATTACTATCTAATACAATATAGGGTAGTGTAGTATTATATATTATGGTATCATATACTGACACATAGTAGTTGAGGGCATGGAATCTACACTCAGACTGCAAGGGTTTGAATTGTGGTTTCATTATTTACTTCATATTTACCTACCTTAATTATCTAAACTCTTTGTACCTCAGTTGCCTCATTTAAAAAGAAACATAGTACATATTTTCATATTTGTCATAAGTACTGCCCAAGATAAAACATTTAAGTACTTAAATATATGATTATATTTTTATATCAATCCCTAAAAATACATACACATTTTAAACACACAGAGTCTTTGGCAAATGTTAAATATGATTACTAATATAATCAAGAACTGTGACTTTATTTTCTTGAATTCTCCATTGCAACTAGCATATTAGCCTACTCACAGTAAATCACAATAAAGGAAATACTTACCAAAAAAAGTGGTAAATATTTTTGATTGATGAGTTAGAGAGTTTTCTATTTCAATGTAAGAATATTTCCCCAATATATTTCCTCCAATTCCACACAGATGCCAACATTAAGATATAATTTTTTCCTTTACAATAAGAAAATAACTTAGAATGCAACTAATAAATCTGCAAATGTTAAATAGTGCCTAAATTAACACTGTATTTTTTTTCATTTAAACAAAGCAATACACTATACTATAAATGAAACATCTCCTATCTAAAATGCTGTACAAAATAAAACATCATGTTTTATGTATATATAACTACATGTAGTATTATGAAAATAAAGAAATTCTGCAAATGTTAGAAATGATGTGAAGTGTGACTCCATGCAAGAGCAGGTATTCATCTCAGGGTGTTTGCCTACCGCTTGTGAGCCGGATACTAGGTTCCAGGGGTCACACAGGGGGATCAAAAACAAAACTTAGGATCAAGGGAGAGGGAGGAGAGGTTGGAGACATAGATAAAAGCAAGAAGGGGCATCAGTGTAAAAATGCTGCACATCTCATAGAGAGTTAATGGAGATCATAACTTGTCGTAGTCTTCACTCTAACAGAAGAGGAAAAAGAAAATATCTGCCTTCAAAATACTTAAACTCAGCCCTACCAGGTTACCATTGTATCCAAGAAATAAAAAGGCAAAATTGGAGTTCTGTGAAGTACAAAGATGAAATAAATCTCTGTTCATAGAGATCAAAATAGAGATTCCCTGGTAGGGGGAGGCAGTTTTGATGCAAAAGGCACATCCTAGAACCTGCTGAGAGGCTGGATCTATCTATATCTTGAATGGAGTGGTGGTTATATAGATGCGTCTATGTATAAAAATTAACCAACCATAATGCTTTTGTTTTTCAAACGTAGGTAGTCACATCTCTTAAGTTTTATCTATTGTAATTTATTTTATGAGCTTTATTGAGGTATATATACATATATATAGTAATATATAAATAATACATAAAGTAGTTCATAAATGTTAAGTATACAATTCCTCATTTTAATAAATACATGCAGTCTCAAGATCATTACCATAGTTACGATATAGAACATTTCCACCATTCCCAAAGTTTTAATCATCTCCTTTTATAGTCAGGCTCCTTTACCTACCCTAACCCTAAATAAATGGAAGTATACATTAGGTAGTTTTTTGCACATTTTTCAAAAATTGATTGACCATATATGTGTGGATCTATACATAGAATTTCAATTGTTCTTCATTAATGTATCTGTCTATCCTTTTTCTAAATATATTTTAAATAAATGTAGCTGTGTAGGAAGATCTGAAACTATATAGAGTAGTTCTTCCAATTTCCACCCTCATTTTAAAAATTGTTTTTGACTTTTATAATCTTTCACATTTACGTATTTTAGAATATTTGAAAAATTTTTCTACAAAAAAATTTCCTAGGATTTTGATTGAAGTTGTAGTAAATCTACAAATAATTGGAAGCAAATAAATAGCTAGTCATCAATCCATGAACATGGTATGTCTCTCCATTAATTTAGTTTATTTTAAAGATATGGGATAGTACCTATATATACTTGAATGAGTTCTGGTAGTTTATATCTTCAAAGGAATTTGTCTATTTCATCATGTAGATGATTGAATTCGTTTACATAAGCTACTCATACAGTACCATAGTGACTCCCTCTCTTTCATTCCTGTATTATATCTGTGCAATTTTCCCTCTTTCTGTAGTCAGTTAGACTGTCTAGAGTTTTACAAATTTTATTGATTCTCTTGCAGCGTCATCTTTAGTTTGCATTGATTTTTTCTATTGCTTTGTTGTTGTCTATTTTATTGATTTTTTTAATTGCTTTTTTCCTTATGCTTATTTTAGAGCTAATGTTTTCAACATATCATTGTTAAAATCTTTTCTTATTTTATGGGACAAATATTTATACTATACATCTATATAATGTTGCTATAACTTTCCCTATAGCATGTTTTAGCAGTATCACTCAGATATTTGTCAAGTTTTCATTTTTATTCTGTTCAAGATATTTTATTGTTATTTCATGTGTAATTTAGATACTTGTTGTTTTCCAATGTTAGGGTACTTTTCAGATATCTTTCTCCTATCTATTTCCAATTTATTTCTGCTATATATTTCCATACACCTATACAGCACCCTCTACAATGAAAATTATGCATTTGCCACTGTCTCCTCAACTCAGAGAGATATCTAGTTTCTATTTGTGTGTCCCTTCCCTTCACTGTGTTCTGAAAACTCCCCCAAATAGTAACCTGGGGCATTCACTGGGCTCATATCATTTGTTTTCATTTTTTCTGCAATCATTTTCCAGTGCTGTCTATTGTACAATGTCTGAAAACCTATTTGTTTTCCTATTTGTTTGAAGAAGAAGGGTAAATCTGGTCCCTTTTATTCCATCATTGCCAGAAGCAAGCCAATAAGTGTATGAAGTCAATTGTATCTTTTCAAAACAAGAGCAAACAGAAAATGAAACTTTAAAATGATAGCTTTTTCAGTAATAAATCAAGATAAAGTATCATTGCCCAACCATATATCAGATTTATGATATTAGTCTGATTTGTGTAATCTCTGAATAGATTATGTTTCTAATCCTGTATTGTTGCTTACAATTTGTTTCTGTAACTCACTTTCTTCATCCATGTAATAACAATGCTTCCTTCATAAAATAATGATGAAAAGTAAATGAGTTATCATGTGAAATGAATTATGTGAAATATGCTTGGAATAGTATCTGACATAAGTGTCAACAGGTATTAGCTATCTTTATTATCTTTTAGCTCTAATGACTAAGACAGCATAACACAGAATAGATAACCAAAATGTGTTCAAGAATCCGGAAAATATTTACACAAAAATGAAATGAATAAATGACTAAGCTGACATTTTAGACCCATGGGAAGGGATGGATCGTGATGTCATATTACTGACAAGCTGATTATCTGTGTAGAAAAAGTAAGAATGGATCCTCTCCTCACACTAAAAACAAACCAAATATTCATAAACTGCGGAATGTAATATGCTCATTCTTTATAATATGTTCAGAGCCACTAAAAGAGGTGAAAAAGAATGAATTACAATGTGTCAAGTATATACATATGTGAATCTCGAGAAACAAAATGCTGACCCTGAAAGTAAATCATAGCAGAATAAATACTATCTAAACTTATTTATATAAAGTTGAAAAAAGCAAAATCATACATTATTTAGCAATATATACACATTTGTAAAGCTACAAAGATAAACAAGAGAATCATTAAAAGTAAATACAGAGAAGCTGTCATATCAGAGCCCAAGGGGGTACTTGATTAATTGGAGGATTTCAAATTCTTCAAATATGGTATTTTATATATAAAGCTTGACAATGGTACATGTGTGGCCTTAGGATTTTAGTCTTTGTATTAATATATATTCTTTTTACATTTGCTGTATCTCAAACATTTTTTTGAAATTATCTGAGTTATACCCAGGGGTACCCTGGGATCCTCAGTTCTGCCTGCTCTAACTGGGTTCTGCTGTCTGCCACATGAAGAGAAACACACTCATCATGCATATGACAGTCAACAGAAAATAACTTTAATACAATCATTGTGTAATAGAGAGAAGGTAAGGGAAAGAACAGATAACAATTTCCACATGAAACACCCAAAGTTAGTCATCCCTTCATGGGTAAATGGCTCGTCAAACAGTGTTGGCCCACAGCAAGACCGCTGAGGCCCAAAAGCTTGCCACAAGTCTAAGGCACCCTCTGGTGGGGACCCACAGGAAAGGGGCAGAAGGGGCCAGACAAGTTGGGGATGAAAGTAGCAAAATCAAAACCCAAGTCAAGATAAAGGCTGCCATTGTCAGCCTCCCCACAGGTCTCTCACCCACACTTGTGTCTCTTTCAAATGTCTCCTTCCATTGTCCCCCACATCCTTGGTACAAGTCCAAGGGTGAGAAGCGAGCACAACTTCGTCACGTCTCTCTGCTTCATTGCTTCCTCCAGTTCTCCGTCTTGATCCTTCTTCCTTCCTCTCCCAGTCTTCTCGAGCTTCCCCTCTCAGCTTCAATCTCCCTTAGGATAGGGCAGGGATCTTGGAATCTCTATTTCTCTTGGAGATTAATTAGCCTGTTACATTATATCAATGTTTTCTACTTTCAAAAATAAGTGTTAAAGTTTAATACAGCAAAATAAACTTCTTTCCTTATTATAAAATAATTCCCCTAAGTTAGAAATACCCATGAAGAGCCTTTGCAGGAAACATTCCTTCAGTGTGTTAGAATTAAGGGTCTCCTGAGGACATAAAAGGAGATGTCAAGGAAGAAGCAGGAAGTGAAAGGAGCTAAGGATTATGAAATAACATTAAAATAAAATGGGAAATAAACTTGCATTTCACAGTGTTCTTAACTGCCTATAAGTGGATACATTTTTTTTTTTTTTGGTCTTTAATTTTCTTTTAAAAAGGAAAAAAATTGAGTCAACCTGGTTTGGATTATAGATGCAAGACAATTCAAAAATAAATCATTAGAGCCTCATCTTTTGTAAATTATAGACGTCTGAAAGAGAGCAAACACCAGACCTCTCTTTAAGGTATACACTGCTCTTTAAAATAAAAAAAAAAAAAAACACTCCTATTTCTCTATGTAAATGTCTACATTTTCTTGTTAGTGAACATGAGAGATATGAGGATTGCAGACTATTCATGCACAGTGTGGCATAAATTCTTCCTTTCATCCACTCTAAAAAGTACTCAGCGTCTGGTGTGAACTTCTTTTGCTTCATAAAAAACTAGCACAGGATATTCAATGAATCTTTATTTACTCATTTAGAAAAAATGCAACATTCTATTACAGGGCTTTCATTAAATAATTCACAGCAAAATTTGGAAAATTTGGGGCCAAAAGGTTTTCTAGCAAGAATTCTGATGGGAAGAAATCTCTATCTTAATTTTGAGGGGTAAGACCTTGACAAAAAGACTGGGAGACATAACAGATGGGAAAAGTCAATAACAAGAAACACTATCACCAGGCCTCCCTGGTGGTACAGGCGTTAAAGTCTCAGCACTATCAAGCTATCACAAGCCACTGAAGCATTAGTTTAAACCCTTGCCAGGGAGCTAAACCACATGGTGCAGCAGTCTCACCTACTACTCCCCTCAGCAGTGTACTTCAGTAGATTCGCCTGTTCTACTCCCCACTTTGTCTCTGGTGAATACTCTCACTCCCCACAACTCTGACCTACACCCCAGTTCTTGTATGCATAAATAAATAAAATAAAACTTTAAAAAAAAGAAACACTATCACCCATTAATCTATGTTAGGACGTTGGCCAATGTTGACCAATCAAGAAACTTCACAGCCACCACAGTAATGAGCATCACTATAAAAACACCTGAACTGCATTCATCCATTGGCGACCCTCTTTCAGGACTCTTCCTGCTTGTGGTTGCTATTTTGCTTCTTATCTGTTCTTGCATAAATCTCCTCAGGCCTGGGGCTAGCCTGTTTCTTTAGCACTTGTAACTTTGCTCCCAGGAGCTGTCCAGTGTCTTTAAATAACTGGTTTGCTTGGTGTTATGTGCATGCAGTATTTCAATTCTTTGTTACACCTGCACAGTCCCCGTTCAGCTTATCCCATTGCGTATCATAGTTTTAAGGGAGCTGTGTTAGCCCTTTCAAGAAAAAGAGATGCCCTTCAAAAGAAGATGAAAGGTGAGAACCAGAGAAACATATGTTAAACATTTAGTGCAGGAAAGACAATGCCTAAAGAAAAATTAATGCCCAACTATACCCAGAATCCCAGGAAACACTTGCCAGATCTGATAAAGCCCAGGCAGAGCCAAGAAACATCCAGAGGGGAGAATGGCAGTCCCCAACTCCAACCTCCAGTCAGGCTGATGAAGCAAAAACAGAAAAAAACCCGAGGAGAAAAAGATACACCTAGAGGAGGGACATGCTTTCAAAGTGGCAGGTCTCTGGGTAATAAAATAGTTCCCCAAAATGTACTTCCCTTCCCAAGGAAAGGGTGGAACTAGTTGATACCATGGCAACTCTGACCATTATCTATCCTCTGCTGATAAAACTACACCTCAGGAGCACAGCAGAGGGGGAGTGACTTAGAAACTGCTGCCTGGATCCATAATCCAATATCCCAGGAACACCTGTGAATTGCACCCCAGGAAGGAGATGAGTAAGTAGATCCTGCACCCCATTTAAGACAAGAGTCCCCTGTGTTCCCACACAATTGTTCTTCCAAGGACTCTGCCCACTTAGGGACCTCTCCCTGGGTGCCCTTTTATTTTGTCTCCAAATAAAATTTGCTTTGCTTCTGCTAAAGACATGCTGTGAATTTTTGTCACACCATAGTCAAGAGCTGAGGAACACCCAAATCCAAGTACTCCAAATTCAACAACACAAAGATCAAGGACATTTGTTCCCAAAAGACCTTTTCAAAAGTCCTTCTGAGGCAAATCCATTACTCTTAGAGCTCATTACTGAGAGAGTGGTTGTATGTATCTTTCTTTTTTTTTTTTAAGATTTATTTATTTATACATACAAGCTTGGGTACAGGCCAGACACGTGGGGGTGCAGCGGGCAAGGCAGGAGAGGTCTGCTGCACCATGTGGGATTCTCCCTGGCTGTGTGTCGAACTCGCATCTCGCACTGACAGCTCCACAGCGCAGCACTCAACTGCTGTGCCACCAGGGAGGCCCATATGTATCTTTCTTAAATTGAGGAGAGAATGAACTAAGTTCCTTTACAAGGGTTTTGCATCTTCTGCTTTGCAGTATGGCTTTGTAACAACACAAGAGGACATACTAGGTCCGCAAGGCAGCCATGGGTAGGTCTTGCAATATTGTGAGTTAAAGGAAATAAATTTATCTGTATATTTGGTCACTCAGATAACCATGGGGAAAGTATGCTTCTCATATATCTTTGGTCTTTATCCACTGTACCTCGCTCAAAGCTCTGAAAAACAGTGGAATTTCCTGTCTTGAAGGTGATAAAGGTGTCTCTTCTTATGTTAGAGATGTGACTTCTTGGGTAGAACTAAAGAATGGTGACTGGTTGCCAGGGAAACAAACCTAGTGATTATAGAGTGGATCTTCCAGTCCTACCCTTCTGACCTCTGAAAGGAGAGGGAGGCTAAAGGGTGAATTCCAAATGCCAGTGACCAATGAGTTAATCCTGGCTATGTAATGAAGCCTCCATGAAAGCCCCCAAAGAAGGGACTTTGAAGAGCTTCCATGTTGGTGAACATGCAAAGATTTGGGGAGAATGGCATGCCTAAAGAGGGCACAGAAACTCTGTGCCTTTCCCCAAACTTTGCACTGTGCATCTTGTCCATCTGGGTTATTCTGTCCTTTAATATCTTTTGTAATGAACTGGTGATCTAGTGAGTCAATGCATTTCCTGAGTTCTGTGTGCTATTCTAGAAAATTAATCAAACCCGAGGAAGAGGTCCTGGGAACCTCTTACAGTCAGTGAGTCAGAAGTACGGATAGCCATCTGGACTTGTGATGGGTGCCTGAAGTCTGAAGAGGGAGTTATGGTAACTGCTCATCTGTAGCCCATTGATCAGAAAACTAGGCAATTTCCTGAGGTTTTCCGGGGTCTTGTGACCAGTCTGAAGTAGAGGTTGGTCTTCAAAGACTGAGATTTTTACCTGTCGGATCCAATACTATTTCCAGCAGGATGGTGTCATGTGACTGTTGTGCAAGAATTGCATGTTGGTGTGTGGTAGCTTCCACACACACCTGCTGGTATTGGGTCTAGAAACTCAAAATGCAGGCCTCAAATAGAAAACCATGTTTCCTCTGGCAGAACAGTGTCTGTCCATTTCTTTAAATTCACCTTGGGAAAGCAGAGTTTGCACCTTTCTAGGGGTCCAGTCTTCAAAATTTGGAGAAGGTGAACCATTGCATAGCACTAGGTTCAAAAGAGAAATATGAATACCAAGAGTGTATAAATATTAATTTGAATAAATTTTATTGTGATAAAGTACACATAGCATGCAATTTACCATTTTGACTATTTTTAAGTATACAGATTGGTGGTATTGAGCACATTCACATTGTGGAGTAACCACCAACACCTTCTGTCTCCAGAGCATTTTCATCTTCCTCACCTGAAACTCTGTGCCCCGTTAAACATGAACACCCCATTCTCCCTTCCCATAGACCCTGGTAACCACTGATTTCCTTTCTCCACTCTCAATACCTCGTATAATTGGGATCATGAAATATTTGTCCTTTTATAGCTGGCTTATTCCAGGTATCATGTCTTCAAGATTAATTCATGTTGTAGTATATGCGGAATTTCATTCCTCTTTCAAATTGAATATCCCTTATTTGTCTATGCCATATTTTGTTTATCCTTTCATCAGTTGATGGACTCCTTGACTTGAGGCTACCTTTTTGGCTACTGATAATACTGCTATGAACATGGGTATTCAAATATCTGCTCAAGTCCCTGCTTTCATTTCTTTGAGTATATGTCCAGAAATGGAATCGCAGGGTCATATGTTAATTCCTTTGAGGATCCACCAGTACTACTGTCCATTGGACTATACCATTTTACATTCCCACCAAAAATGTACGAGACTTCCAATTTCTCCACATCCTCACCAACACTTACTGTTTTCTGATTTTGGTGTTTGTTTTTTTTTTTTAAACACTATCCATCCTAATGGATGCGAAGTACTATCTCATTGTGGGTTTGATTTTTCATTTCCCTAATGATTAATGATGTTGAGCATTTTTTCATGTGCTTATTAGCCTTTAATAATTTTTAAATATTTCATTATTTTTTCAAAGGAATACGATTTCTTAATTTTAATTAATTTCTTTTTGGCATCTGGTTCTTTTACTTGAATTGTGTAAAATTTACTGTGTTTTGAATAAAGGGTAAAGAGAAATGTTATCTATAAGCAAATTTTAAGACATTTGTATTGTTTTTGTTGGTGGATCACTTCTCTTTCAGAATATAATGGAGGCATTTTCTCTTCATTCATCCTTCACAAGTTAATTGAACATATTTCCCAGAGGATTTAGCACATTGTCAGTTTTATTCAATTTTGCTTGTTCACATCATGATTTCCTAAATCCACCTACTACATTAACTCAGAGCATTTGAAAGTCCATGGGAATCAGAAAGGATTCCTACAGGTATCTCAGAAAAGCAGCAGGTGTCTGTCGAACTAAATGTCATGAGTATCTGGACGTTCTAAAATAATCTTTCTTCTTCCTTTTTTTAAAAATGACTTTTACCAACCTGGAAAATTCAGTAAGTTGGGTGTTTTATAATAAACTAAGAACTTGAGCAAAATAATTTGAGAGTATACAAATGAAACTTCATCATCCTAATAAATTACAGTAAAAGAATTAATATACTCACCCACTTGCAAAATAATCATAATGATGTTGCTTAACTCCTTTAAGTTTTCATTGGTTTAATCTGCTGCTTTCCTTCTCAGAACTGGGTAGCTTTTTAAATGGCGTGGTCTCTATCACCATTGTTTTATTTGTATTTTAGAGTAAATACAAGGTACAATCACAATTATTTAAAACTTCATAGATAAATCAGAATATACTATTATTACTAATAAGTCATAACTTTTAGCTTACTTAGCATTTTCATATTACTACTCTTTAAGTTATACCTTCAATAGATAGGTCCACCTAGTAAGAAATAGTTTATCTTTATTTCATGACTCTACTCTTAAATATAAAATTTTCACTTGTACTTAGAACTGATATAATTCTTAAAATGGCACATGGAAAACTGCCTGTGACTACAGAATCCAGCCTTCATTACAACCTGACTGTCTAACACATTTTTGTGCAATTTTTTCAAACTGCTTCCAGATCTACTGTTGTTTTAGATCAGTCATTCAGCCTTCTATGTATGGGAGTGTTTTGCAATAAAAACCAAAAAAGTTCTTCTTGGCACTGACAATTTTATAACATACCAAAGCAGGTCCTAAATAATCTTAAGATTCTTTTACAATGTAGAAGCACAGATGGGTGACATCATGGTATAAAGCAACTTTTATTGAACACATAAAAAATGTTTTTTAAAGGATTCTTAGAAATTAGAGTTGTTAAATCAAGAAATTTCTCTGTAGTGTTTAACTAGGAAATTGAGGAATGTTAACTTACAAGCCTTTGTCTTGAATCTATGAAGCATAAAAATTTTTTTTCCCTCCCCGCCCCCCAACCAGCATAAAAAAATTTTATAAGACAAAGTTCACCTTTGATTCACTCATCCTGGCACTTCAACCATGACTCCCGATATAAGGCAACCTTATATAAAGTAAAGGTTTCCCTCACTGTCCAAGAGTTGAACAATCCTATTTGGTCTAACTCAGTAAGATTTTGGGGGGTCTGGGAACACTCAAAAATTTTCCATATAAATTAATATAATACTGTTCCCAGGCCCCCAAAATAACCTTCCATATAATACCAAATAGAAATGTTTTACTTTCAGATAGCAGGGAAACCTTTAACTATTAGCACGAAATGTCAAATCCAGCTAGCCTAAGAGATGAATATTATTCCTATCTCTGATACATTTTATAATTGTTAGAATCAATATTGACTGTGCATGGAAATCGTCATGAAACCTACCTCAAATCCCTGAATGGAATTTAAGGTCCGGATAGCAGAGTGAGGTAAATGTGAGAGCTTTCACATCTAGGTTTGGAACCAGAACAGAGTGCTCTGTTCTATACACAGAGTGAAGCAAGGAACCCACATAGAGGTGAGAGTCAAGGAGACAAGAATCAGAATGACATTGTCAATCACAAATAGTCAGTTGGCTGCTACAGAACAGGGGTGAACAAGCTAGCGCCCCCTGTTTCTGTAAAGAAATTTTTATTGGAACATAGCCTGTTCAATTTGTCTGTGACAGCTTCTGCACTTAGATTCAAAGCTAAATGTTATAACAGAGATCACAGGGCTCCCAAAGCTGACCTACTCACTGTCTGGTCCCTTACAGAAAACCTGTGCTGACCCAGGCTGAAGAAGACTCTGCTAGAATAGCAAAATAGAGTATAAGCAGGACAAAATGGGAAAATTGGTACTTCATAACCATTAAAATTATTACTCTTAGGTCGTGACTTATTTTGTAGTTGTTCAAGTGCTTTCATACTCATTTTCTCACTTGATTGTTGTAACAATCATGTGATTATAAACGGAGCAGATACTGCAACAGTTTTTGAGATAATGCGACTTCGCTCTGGCTACATAACCAGTTGGGGTCTTCCGTTCTCGCAGGGTGGACGGGTGAGAGAGGCAGTTAGGTCTCACTAAGTTTTTTCTTGACACCTGCCCAGACAGCAAGACCAGGAGCTTGGGACAGGGGAAAGTCCAGAAGCCTGGAGACCTGTATCCTCAGAAAATAGGCTCTCATCCTCACGCTCTGTCTTTCACTGAACTCCGTGGTCCCGTCGGCGTCACACCGGAGCCGCCGACTCACACCCTTGGGATTACCACTCTCTCCATCTGCTCCCAGCGAGGATGTTGTGCTTCCAGATTGCAGCTACCCGATTTCATCCACACTAAACTCAGGCACACTCCTCTTCCTCATAACCTTTGCAGCTATAGGGTTGCAGTGCGTGTTGGGCCTGACACATGATATCAGAGATGTCAGAGGGACTCTTCCCAGGTGACTGCTGTGATTAAGCAATCACTGAATGTTCACCCTCAGTGTGTGATGTGGGTTGCAGTCAAGCTTTCGGTTTCTGGAGAAGTAGAATTTCTAGAATAGCAGACTCTGGAGCCAGATGGACTGAGTTTAAATCCCAACTGAGATCTCTACCTTTCCAGCCCTCTGAATGCTTCAGTTTACTCATCTGTAAAATGAGGATGTAATAGCATCTACCTACTGTGAAGGATAAATGAGTTAGAACAGCATTGGGTGTATAACAAATGTGCAGGAAATGTTAATAGCTATTAATGATTATTACTGCCTCAAAGAGAGCTAGGGCCCTACAACAACCTCTGCCAATTTCATAGTGGATGGTATCTTTGTTATCTAATGGAAACTTGCATTTACATCCTTAATTGGACATAGTTTGTCACCTACATTTTCTTACTCACCTGGAGGAAGTCCTACAGGTGAGGAAGAACTTAGAAAAACCCACTCATAATCTGCAGCACTAAGGTGGGAAGACACTAATTATTCCAGTTCCTGAGGCAGAATGTGGCTGCCTGGGAGCGTAGCAGGGCCAGTTCAATTCTCCAGATCATGGGGAGGCCCAGTGAGACAGTACACAGAACTCTCTTCCCGTGGGCTTTCTCCTCTGGGCCAGGAAGAAATTAGAAAACTAAGAAAGCAATGTTTCTTAGACAGAACTAAAAAGATAATTTGGATAAATTAAAGTATGGACCCTCTTATTTGGACAGAATTATTAAGAGTAAAGGGGGCACTTCAGTTTGGTAGTTATGCTTCATAGTATCTAATGGGGTGGATTTTATGATAGAGCAGTATTTGCAAATGTAGTGGTTCATTACATTTGCAGGATACATTTCTCATAATATTAAAAGTCTGTGCTCACATTTTTTTCTCCCAGCTGCACCAGTTCAAAATCTGGAATGTGATTTTGTTGTGTTTTCTCTGGTCTGGGTCAGAATTTGATCTTGTAACTCAGATATTCTGTAAGGCTATTCTTGACCTATTAGAAACCATTAAAATGATGAATAGTTGGAAAGACAAGGTCAGGAAATTCACATTTATTGAGTACTGTTATGTGCCAGGGAAGGTGCAGATTTGTCATTTCCATTGATCTAAATAGTAACCCTAGAAGGCAAAATCAAAGCCCCAATTTTATTTAGGAAAAAGGCCCAGGAAGGTAATTTTCCCAGGGCTGAGCTCACATTTAGAATTTAGAGGCAACTCCAGGTCTACTTGATCCCAAAATTTATACTTTTTCCCAGGACATAATTCTGCCTCTGGTAGAGTGCTAAGTAGCTGTGCATTTATCAAGGATAAATGGGGAATAGCACTGTATTTATACTTGGAGTGGAGTTATATGGTCACATATTCCCAGAATCTTTTTATAGTTCATAGAGAGTTTGTGTAGACTCTCCCTAAGGGAACACAACAAAATTGAGGTTGGAAACAACTTAACCCCAAGTCATAAAAATCACTGACATGGGAAACCGAGAGGAAAATGGTTGCCCTTAGTAGGGAAGAGGTTGTATGATCCTGGTGTAGGGCCGTGTGTTCAGTTGGTAGAAGGAATGTTTTCACCCTAGAAAAATGTGACCCCTTGAGCACACTTTAATTTTAAATCACTTTCAGAGAGCCTGGAAATGACAATTATTCATTTTCCATTAGAATAAAACCTGAGTTCTTTAAAAGGTAAAATAACTTATATCTGTCCCCCATGCTTCCCTCCCACAATACACATGCACACATACACGTACATCCCCCACACCCATAGACACACAACTCCTCTTATCAACTAATAGATGTGCCGTGGATTCCCGAACAGGTATGGAAATTACATCCTTCTGTTTTCCTTTTTTCCACGGTGCTATGTGTGTTCTGTAAACAGCAGGAGAAGCAATTATGTAGGTGGGCATTCCTTGTGTGGTCAACTCTTGGAACATTATATAGGAAAGTGCTAAGGCAAGGAAATATTTGCTTGAACTTATGCCTGGAAACTGAACGTGGTATGTACTTCATAGTAATATAAACCCACATCTGGCTTACTTTCATATATTGTACCTGAGAGGGTGGAGTAATGTTTACATTCTTTTTCCACTTCTAGGCTGTCATGTGTCATCTAACCTGTGCCTGCTAGGAAGGGGTGTGTGTGTGTGTGTGTGTGTGTGTGTGTGTGTGTGTGTGTGTGTGTTTCATTCCGGCATCGGCTGTTCACTCTGAGTTGGAGCATTTGCCATTGCAAAACTGTCACCGGCATCTTCCAAACTCACATTTACATTCCACAGGTCTAGTAAATGGGCTATGTGACTGCATGATGCCTTCTGTTTAAAAGAGATCCAAGAGGCAGCCCGGCACTTTCTATCTAGCTGCACTTTCTCCTGTAACTGTTTCAGTTGAAAAGTGAAGCCCAA
Source organism: Scalopus aquaticus (assembly GCA_004024925.1). Classification (NCBI taxonomy): domain Eukaryota; kingdom Metazoa; phylum Chordata; class Mammalia; order Eulipotyphla; family Talpidae; genus Scalopus; species Scalopus aquaticus. Next base: position 34,630 of record PVIJ01005771.1, on the reverse strand, counting down.
AGGATTTTTTAGAATCTGCTGCAACCCTAGCAGGTAATATTCTGGGATAGGTTCTTTTTGTTGTTTTTTCCCCTGCTGTTTAAAATGTCCAAACCTTCTCGCTTGACTAGACCTTTCTTCACTAATGCAGCTTCTAAGCTGCCATCATCCAGAAGGGATGATCCAAACAGCAAGCAGAAAAAAACCAGTGTAGGTGAGAAGACTTTGAGAACTGGGAGTGAAGGAAATTTGGTCAAACAGCAGCAGGTGCAGACGGCTGCCTCTCCTGCTCCACGGAAGGCTTCTCCACACAAAGGTAATTTTTAAATCAGCTGCTTTTGCCAACTTGTGTTTAAAAACTACTTTCTAAATAATACTGCCAGGTAATTTAAGTGAATGAGATTTTTTTGCGGTTTCAAAACTTAGCTGTTTGCGTGAGTGTAATGTTTTTTGAAATCCTAGAGCACATTGTGAAATAACCAATAATGAGGAAGATGGAGGTAATAGAACTTTCATTCATTAACTAAAGGATGATCAAAGACAAGCTGGCAGTTTTTACTTCTCTTTAAGAATGTCACAGTCTTTCATAATCCAGTTGTATTCACACAAAGTTTTTTATTGCTTATCTGTTTATGCTTATCTATATGAAAAGAAGCATAAACCGAAGCAAAATATTCTAAAACCATATTGTTACCTAGCAAATGAATTTTTGCATGCTTAATATTTTGCAGTCTCTTCCAAAAATGAAATTGTATCTGAAATAAACAATATGATTCTTTGCCGTGAACACCACAAATTTCAGTCAATATTGACACCTGGAGTATTTAAGCCTTTTCAGGTGAATATCTGAATGTTTCACTTAGCAAGAGTTTTGTTGAACATTTGAGTTGGAATTGAGAAATGCAGTAACCAAATAAAGTTACTTGCTATTAAATGTAATAACAATTTCCTCCATTATACCAAGAACTACATATTAAATAATTAAGCAACATATTAATAACTGTGAAATACATTTTGAGCTCTCTAGAAACAAATATATAGCCCTGTGACTTTATACTAAATTAAAACTTATTTTAATATTCTCATATTTGGGAATTCTTATTTTATAGAATAAAGCTCATTTTATAGTTTTAATCCTAACCTTTTCTCTATTAAAACTATGATAAGTAAATGTGCAAGGTGCATTTTTGTGCCATGTACTATTACTGAGATGCAAATTTCTGCCTGGACTACTTTAATTTTTTCCTTAAGTTTGCTTATTATTTATTGATTTGCTAAAATCAGTGTGATGCTATACAAAAACTATTTTGTCGACAATACTCTAAAGGACACAAAGAACAATGAAAAATTTGGAAGTATGACTGGAAGTTGCTTCATAGATTGAATTTTGACTGCTTAAAAGGAAAGTTTTTTTGATGTTATAATACGTGTAAACGTTGAAAAAAATTCTGAAAAGGAATATGAAGTTCCTCTCCACATCTACCTGAATCCAAACATTGCATGAGCTATGTGTGTGTGCAGACGTGTGTGTACATATATCCCTCTGTCTATGTAAAGTGTGCCAGGGAGGGAGTTTTTAAACAAATAATGAAAGCTACATGCTTGTTCCAAAGATTATTCAAATTGCTTATCTAGTGTTGGCCACCTACATCTTTGAATAGACTTAGAGGGTGAAAACAGTTTTTCTTTGACAGCACATTTGGTCTTGGGTTTAGTTGAGTCATTTGAAACCAAGAATGATTACCAAGGTATAAGGTCAATATAGATAGTAAATATTCTTTAAAAAAATAAACTGGCACAGATCATAAAATAGTAAGGTAGTATTTTCTTTGAATCTCCTTGAAAGAATTCCAACTGTCCAAAAGGAAAAGTTCTACCATAAGAATTTTGAAGTTGGCAGCAGAACAGGATGATTTTGAACAATAACCCTAATCAGAATGTAAATTTGTTTTTATTTTTAATCAGAATTCTTTCTTCATAGCTACATATCAGATCAAACCATACCTATAGAAACCTTTACTTGTTGGAGAACAGTTCTAAGACTCTCTTTATAGGATTGCTGTGTTGTATGAGGTTTTTATGAAGGTGGTTATCCTAGTATCAAGGAATCCAAGTAACAGTCCTACCATCTGAGGTTTGTGTTGACTTGTTCTTGCCCACCCCAGTAAGATCTTAGTATTTATTCTTTTGTATGTGTATTTTTTTTGACCCAAAGGTTTTTTTAATTTAGTCTCTTGATGGAAGTTCTCACATATCTGACTTCTTTTTGTGTCATACTGTAAATATATTTTGGCACATTGTTAACTTCTTAAGTTTCTCTCTCATTTGCTTTTTTTCTTAAATTAGCACAGTAACCTTACTCTTCACCTGCTTCCCATACCCTCACTTTTCACCTCTTTAATTTTATCTTCTATACTTTTTTTATATTGAAAAGGTTGATAACAGTTATTTCTTTGTTATAATAATTAAGTCTTCCATGGTTTATTTACAGGCTTATTCTAAAAGTTAGAAATCAATAAAGTATATAATTAGTAACAGATCATGTTTTCATTGCTAAGCCAAAAAGGTGTGCTATAAATACTTTCCCTTATAGTCTTGAAGTCTTTATGCTTCCACAGTACTTCCAGTTCTCCTAAGAACAATATGGATGTGATCATATTTATAGAATCTCCTTTTCTTCCAAATACTTCTCTCCGTATAACACAGCCCTTCTTACCTATTCTTTCTGACTGGTTTCTAGAATACCTGGACAGATCTCAATTTACTTCTTCATTTTTCTAAGGCATTTCTATGAAACTTTCCAAGAAAAACTAAATGGAAGGTAAACTTTCTGAGTTTTTATATGTGCAAAAATATTTTTATTCTCTTTTCACATTGTAACAACAGTTGATTTTTAGACTCAAAATAATTTTCCCTCATAATATTAAAGACCATTCTCTATTACCTTTTGGAATCTAGAAGTATTGACAAGAAGTTCCATGTCATTCACATATTCCTTTGTAGGTCATATTCGTTCTGTCTCTGTCTATCTTTCTCTCTCTCAGCTTTGAAGAGTCCTGTCTTCCATTCTGGAAACTCTTTTTGTTAGTTTTTTGATAATTTTTTCCCTCTCTATTTGTTCTCATTTCCTGTTTATGGACCTCCCATGCTATGACTGCTTAATTTACTGCATCAATTTTCTAATACCTATCTTTCCCTTATATTTTTATCCTGTCTTTTTATGTTTTCTAGATTTTCTTGACTGGATCTTCTAATTCTTCTACCATCTGATTTTGGTTATTATCTTTTTAATTTCCAAGTTTTCCTTATTCTGATTATTTTGAGGCCACAATACATGTTATTATTTTCTGTGCATGAACAGTAGACCTGTATGCTTTATTTACCTAATCTTGTTACCTGTGTGTAGTGTGGTTTGCCAGTACTGTACATTCATGTTTAATGTGAATAATCACATCACTGTGATATTAATATGCTTTTTCGGTATAGGGCAATAGATTAGGGTCCAGACCTTCCCTAAAACAGAAAATCCCGGCAGCAAATATACTTTAACAGAGAAACATTGGCAGCTAATTTTTACCCACAAAGAACTTTACCCATCATGAAAACATAACAAATGGAAATTGAATGTTGAAGTATGGCTTACATACTTTATTTAGTGTTCTAAATAGAGAAAAGCAGTTTTTCAGAAGTGGATATGAACACTGACCACTAGTTTGGCTTGATAAAAATAACTTCCATTTCTTACTTATTTGTAGTAAAGGTGATATTATGTAAGTTCTGCCTACACGCCCAGCATATAAGCACATTATAAATATATTGTCTCATATAACCCTTACAACTTTACTATGATGTACCACTATTGCTACACCTATTTTGCAAATGAGGAAACCAAGACAGTTTATTTCCCCAAGATCATGGAAACAGAAAAAGGTAAACCAGAACTCTACTTCTGGTGATTTTTTTTGAACCCTGAACTTTACCAGTATACTAACACACCTTTCTAAACAGAAAAAACAAGTCATTCTCAAAAAAGTTAATAACTTTAACAAAAGCCTTTTAGTCCCTAAAAATAACTGTCCAGTGGCATTCTGTAGTTCAGAACAGATTCTTCTCATCTTCATTTTTTTCTTCTTTTCCCAAAGTTGCTAGTCCTGAGATAAATCAAAGAAATAAAAAGGAAGAGAACATATTTCAGAGTTAATAAATTTATCACAAATTATAAATTTTCTCCAATACTGAGAAATAATAGAGGGGCTTGCCATCCCACTATGTGCAGCTATGCCCACAGACTTCAATGTGTATGCATGTGTGCAAATGCACACGCAAACACATATACACACAGAAACACAAATAGTCTGATACAGTTCAAGAAAGGCTCTTCTCTCACACATGACCTGGTAGTCCAAGTACAAGCCTGTATGCCAAAAACCACTCAAATCTAATTCTTTTCTAACAAAGGCCTCTCTGGCCGAGGGCCAGGCAATTATCCTTCCTGACTGAGTTTCATCAGCCATTAAAGAATAATAATGTGTGGTCTATGGGAAGAAGTAGTGAGGATTAATGACTTAGTTAATGTGTGTCCAATGATTTCAAGATCACATGTGCTGTGTGAAACTCTAAGTCCAGCACAATGGGGTCTCTGCTTCTCTTCAACTCCTACAGCAAGTAAAAACAATTTTCTTACAAATATCATGTGTGTTCCTACAGCATGAAAACAACATAATATTCCCCTAGTTGCATGACCTACGCTATTCTTTATACATAGGCAGTAACCTCACATGCATCTTATTTGCCTTACCCATACTGACTAAGATCATCTTTGTATACCTGAAGTCTAATATTGTCTATTTCTATAAGTCAGAATATTAATAAGAGCATAAAAAGATGTTTTCTATATATTCCATCCATGTCGCTGCAAATTGCACGTGTTCATCCTCTTTGAATGCTGAATAGTATTCCATTGTGTATATGTACCACATCTTCTTGATCTAATTGTCTATTTTTGGACATCTGGGTGGCTTCCATACCTTTGGGATCATCATGCTCAGCAAAATAAGCCAGAAAGAAAGAGAAAAATATCGAATGGTTTCACTTATAACAGGACTATAGGGAAACCAAATAGGAGAGAGACACTCAGCGGTGGGAGGGGGGGAGGGGGAGGGGGGTAAGGGCACAAAATGGAGTAGAAAAGGACACAAGGAATCATGGAGATGGATCACGGGTGAATTGGTGGTGGGTTACCCAAGGGGAATACAAAATGTAAAAGATAACAATAAAAAAACTTATGAAACTTTTTCTCTAAAGAGCTTAAGAGAATGTATACAACCATAAATGAGGAATATTTTCTACCTCATTAGAATGTTTTACTACCTGAACTATTTTTCCATGTGTATTTCCTGTACTCATATTTTTCACTTTTTTGTGTATATATAGCTTCCAACTTTATGTTTTCAAGTTCTAATGAGTCACCTTATTTTGAAAATATTTCCATGCTACTATATTCATTTATAAGCTATTAGAGTTTTGCCATTTGAAAAATAATCAGAATTAATACAAATCACTGTGTCATATCATATTATTTGGTGATATATTTATAAAACTTCTCCCAAACAGATAAATCATTTGTACATATCACTATTTGCTGTATGAATGGTTTCATTAGTCTTAGCCATTGAAGAGCAAAGTATCACGAGTTTCCACCTGTCTGCTTGCCTGTCAGAGCTATTTATGTCTTCTATAATCACGTAATGCTACCCTTTTAATTCATATGGGTAGGGTAAATCTACCTATTGGTCTAGATTTGAAAATCTTCTTGGTGATACTGCTATATGCAGTTAACTACTATAGTTTCTTAAATTAATGATCTCTACAGCCTTAAATTAAGTTAAAAAAAAACTCTATCTGATTTTCTCCCTCTTTTGCATTAGGAAAAAATATCTCAAGTGGGTTCAGTGTCATTTTATTTTCCTTGTCTCCAAAATGTACAATTACATCACCAAAATAAACCAGAGGATGCCACAAATAGTAAATAATCCTTTCCCATACAAGAAATTTCAGCTGAATATATCTGTCAATACAGACTTTTTATTTTTTTAAGTTTCTTGATAATTCATCTTTACAAAAACAAAAGTTAGATTTTTTAAGAAAATTCATTATTTAAATATAGTTATTTATTCAAACTACAGAATATTAAGCTTGAACCTGAGTTTTTCATATGCGTTATAAAATAATTATGCTGGTATGTTACAGATTATATGTATTCATCATTTTGAAGATAATAAAATTTTAAAATTCTACTTGAATATGTGTTCGATAACATTGGAGAGACTTTTTTTATCCAGTGTTTTAATTCTCAATCTTGATGATTAGGTTGTTTTCTTATAATTGCTACAATGCCTTGGCTCACTAAAAAAAATAAATAAGTTCTTGACCACCTACTATGTGTATGCAGTCAGCTAAATACTAGAAATTTAGAAAAATAAGTAAAACAATTCTTGACCTTGAGGAAGATCATAGAATAACTGAGATATCCAGGTTATCTGAATATTTAAATAGAATTTTCTGAGTGCATTTATGTATAAAGTTGTATAAGTACATGGAAAAAGCAGAGCAGGCTGTTTCTCCCAGGTAAAAGGAACTTACCAGGTGGGATGAAAAGGAACATCAAAGACCAAGTTGATTTAGAAAATGGCAAGTAGACAAATATTGATGGAGTGAAAGAGACATGTGAAAAAATAGGTGGAAAGAGGAGGAGGGCTACTTGTCATGATTTCAAAAGGAAAAAGGATGTTCATTTTTCATGCTTTCAGACCCAACTATTGGGTCCCCACAATGTGTCAAATGTTGTTCTAGGCTCTGGCATGTTGGCCAAGATGGATGAAGACTGTGATTCCAGAGAGCTTACTTTATAATGTGAGTTCTATGACAAACATTAAACAAGGCAAAATGATGGAGCGTAATGGGAAGCAAACCAGTAGCAGGTTCTGGGAAATGAGAAATCAGTAGTTCTGTTTGTGATGTTAATGTGGCCCATCTATTCCATATTCAACTGGCAAGGCCACATAGCCAGTTAGAAATGTAGAGGTAGAGGTAAGGGTAGAGCCTGAGCTACTAACACAAATAGATGGCTCACCAGTACATAAATACTATATAAAGCCAGGCGACTGTATGAAATATCTATGGAGAATATAGATAAAGAGAATGTAGTGCATGTGTGAGGAGAGAAGGTGACCTAAGATGGATACTGGGGGCACTCTAGCACTCAAGGGTCAAAGTTGGACCAAAATCTTGGACTCATGTACAGCAATTTGAGAACTTTCTTCTAAAACACCAGGCTATAGCATCCTAAACATTCCCCCTCAACAGAAACAAATGCATTCATGCCTTTTCTGTGGTTATAAACACATACTCCAAATATGTGTTTGGAAAGTTTTATATTTAAAATTATGCAAGTCTTGTAATCTAACCCATAATATAGTATTTATTCAGTATAGCATTATGTTTAACTGAATTACCTTCAGAATTAAAATGTTTCCTACCACATTTAATTTATAGCTTCAGGTATTCACCAAAGGCTATCACATGTCACTGGGGATACCCCTATTTAACTTTAATAAAAATCATTCAACAATGGGGAGCCATTAAGAGCCATTCCACATCCATCCATTCTTATTCGTAGCTTAGTTTTTTATCACATAATTATTTTATAGGCCTTCTTAAAATTGGTTTGACTCTCTTTCATATATGCCTAAAGTGGAGTTTTCTGCTTTTTCATTATGAACTTCATTCTCAGAGGTGAGGATTAATTTGCTATTTCAATTTCTAGCACAACATAATGTGATTTTTTTGTGTGATGAAACTTCTATTTACATTTTTAGAAATTTATGAAGTACCTTGAATATTTAAAGATAACTCACTCAGAAAATCTCAAATCGATTCCATTTGTACTATATTAAAGTTATTTCATAAAGATTTTTAATAGCCATGATTATCAGCAAGTAATAATGGAACTAATACATGATAAATGTTTAGAGTACTAACCAAGAGACCAAAGCTAAAAACACTAATTTTAAAATTTCATAGATGTCTGTTATAATGCCTAGTTGAACTGACCTAAAAATGAAGGAATTACTCAGAAACATAAAAAATAAAAGCAAGAAAGCTTCATGCACAGTAACAACTGATAGCAGGAGTCAGCATCATTTGAGTATAGTGTGTATCAATCCCTCATGGTTTCGGTAATTTTAATAGAAACATTTAGAAGAAGTAAACCCTGTATGCCAAGAAGAGTGGTAGTGGTTTTAGGGCCTTCTGCTCTTAAAATCATTCTACAGCCAGGGTAACACCATCAGTGGTGGACAAAGAATGTGACCATAGAGAAAGCTCTTGACTTAATCAGCACTGTGTGGAAAAGAAGAAAAGAAAGGAATATCCTGAGAATGTCTGACCTCATGTCTTCACTAATGTAGTCTTGGGACCTAAAGTTATTCTTATCAAGTAAGAAAAATGAAAAAAAAAACAGCCCTCCTTGCAATTGCCTTCCCCTACACCCCCCAAAAAGCCAAAAATTATTCAGTAGTCCCAGATTGGTAGTATCCGCAGCTGTTCTGGTGTCAGAGATGAAAATCCTCTTGTAAAGAAGGTACTTTATATGCAGACCTCTAAGAATCTGCACAGATAAAAGTCCAAACATACATGCTTACAATAAAAATTCAGTAAATACATAAGGTAACAAGCAACCATGAATAACATTCAGGAAAGTGAAAATAATCCTATAGAATCAGATCTACATACATTGCCAATATTATAATTATCAGAGATGAAATGTGAAACAGATGTTTTATGCATATTTCAAGAACAGATTCTAGCAATATTGACCTATAATACTTAAAGAAATCTTCTCAAAATGAAAATGTAATAATGAGAGACAATAAATTCAATAAATTTGTTAAATGGCAGATAATAAACAGTGAAAAGAGAACTAGTAAACCCGAAGATAAGCTGTTAAAATTTCTAATAATTTAGCACTAAGAGACAAAATAGTGGAAAATATAAAAGTGAGTTTGTAATGAGTCAGAAAGAAAGAGATGATCTCATTCACATGTGGAAAATAAAGAGGCAAAGCAAAGGCACCAAACTAAACCAAAACAAACCCTAGAGACCTGACTTCAGTTAAAAAAAAAAAAATCTTTAAAATATCTCTACCCTGGAATTGAGTTTTTATTACTGAAACACAGTAAACATTTTTCTTGTTTACAGTAACATTCAAAAGAATAATGCTGAGAAAACACTTTCTAATCAAGAATTTTGTATGCTGGGCCTCCCCAGTGGCGCAGCGGTTAAGCGCTGCGCTGTGGAGCTGTCTGCAGCCGTGACGCGAGTTCGACGCCCAGCCGGGGAGAATCCCACATGGTGCGGCAGACCTCTCCTGCCTCGCCCGCTGCTCCCCTCAGCAGTGTAGTTCTGATCTGCCTGTTCTGCTACCCGCTCTGTCTCTGGTGAACCCTCTCGCCGCCCCACACCTCTGGCCTGTACCCCAGCTTATATGTATAAATAAAATAAATCTTAAAAAAAAAAAACATTTAAAAAAAAAAAGAATTTTGTATGCTGAGTTAAAAGACAGTGAAATAATAAACAAAATAATATTCTGTTATTGTCATTTTTCCAAATAGATTTTCATCCTCTCTTCCTTCTCTCCCTATGCCATATTTCTTCATTTCCTCCCCAACACCACTAGAGCAGGAGCACAACGGACGGAGGGGAAAGGGGGTAGAGGGCCCAGTGGAGAGTAATTGGTGCTCTGGTGGTGGATGTGGTTGGTGACATATCTGAAGAGGTGAGAACCTATAGCCCCAAAATGTATACAATGTTGTAAACCAATGTAACCTTGATCAATAATTAATTTTTTAAATAAAAAGTAATAATATTTTAAAAAATAATAAGAGTGTGAAAATATATAATCACATTTATAGTTTAATAACTGTAATCTGTTTTCCTCTGGGTGGAGATGGGACACAGCAGTAACTAATTTGCTCAATTTTTGCAGAAGGTATTTTCATCCCACTTCCATTTGCATATTATCAGTAGAGAAACACTGAAAAAAGGGGGGAAACTATTTAGAGAACAACATGCAAATGGGAATTAGAAAATAGAATTCTAGAAGATCACTGTTTTATATTTAGAGCATGCATATGTATCATTGAGAGTGTCTCTGTGGGATTCAACAGACATTCAGGTTGCTTGGATGAATATTTTTAAAGATATTTCTATAATTATCATTTCTTGAAGTAGATAACATAGCTACTAAATAAATCACTGTATCTGTGAGCATACTTAAAGACCAATTACAGGGAACATCAGGGGTGTTAGCACTGCCATTAGTGGGTAATCCCCAATTACTGAGGATACTATAAAGTTTACTTCTTTTCTAGTTATCCACTAAACAGCTAGAGATTCTAAAAGCTGTGAAGATAGATATGTAATCTTTTTAAGAGAATTGGTAGTGGACAAAATATTTCAGATTTTGTTTGTAAAATCTTCATTGAGGAAAAAATGGCTTAAGAAGTTACATTTACACTCACTGGTTCATTTATACATTTAAAACTTTATCCAGCTGAACTTAACGTACTTAGCATCGACTGACCTAATGCTACCTCTCCTCTTTCCACTGGTCTTCTGTTGCAGTATTTTTTCAATTTGAGCCTTAATCAGCAAAGTAAACAGAGAAGAGGGTTAATATTTTTAATCTTTCTTTACAACTTAATATTTCATTAAGCAAACACCATGTATAATGATTTCTGACTTTCAAGTACATGTTTTCAGAGGTCACATTTCTGCTTCAGTGACCTTATAGTGCCAAGTGGTAAGTGAAAGATGAGTCTGGCCAGTGTGGGCTTATGTAAGATGAAGAGGATGTTTACACTATGGCGAACATTTAACTAAATGCCATCAGTTACCAGATGATAATAAACACGAACTGTGACTGCAGCAGTGACCCTGAAAAGACATTATTGCCCATCATTGTCAGAAAGTAGAAGAAAAATGTGGTGTTGGGGAAGAAATGAAGAAATATGGCACAGGGAGAAAAGGGAGAGAGGATGAAAATCTATTTGGAAAAATGACAATAATAATAATAGAATATTATTTTATTATTTCACTGTCTTTTAACTCAGCATACAAAATCCTTGATTAGAAAGTATTTTCTCAGCATTATTCTTTTGAATGTTACTGAAAAACAAGAAGGAAAAATGTTTATTGTGTTTCAGCAATAAAAGCTCAATTCCAGGGTAGAGATATTTTAAAGATTTTTTTTTACTGAAGTAGCATTGCATTCTAACATTACATAAGTTTCAGGTGTGCATCATTCTAAATATTTTTATGTACTACGTTAAGTTCACCACTAAAGTCCAGTCCTACCAATCACCATACAACTGAGAGGAGAGATACCTTAAGAAACACTAGTTTCATGCAGACATTTTAAACTTCAGGCTGCTTAATTAGTCAGGAAAGTAAATATAAATACTGTTCTTTCCTAAATGTGTAAGGTAAATATAAAAAATGATAACTTGGTTATTTTCATGCTACAATTTAGATGTCTCAACTCAGGTTCTTAACAACATATCACCTCTGAAGGACGGTCGGAAAGGAGCAGTTTGTGCTGCTTGAGAAATGTGGTCAAACAGTTTTAAGTGTCACGAGCCACTGTGCATCGGCCGCAGCAGCTATTACTGAGCAGCTGTGCTCAAAGCAAAACTCATCAGCCCATCAGGACTTTAAAGAATGCTAAGAAGGGGGAGAGTGGGATGATCAAATTTGCACTAACAAGGTAACTCTAAGGAACAAACTGTGCGACTGAAGAAGAGAAGTAGGAAGGAAACAGAGTTAGTATCTTTAGGCCATATTGGAATGAGAAGAGTGAAGGGGGGGGGTGGTCTCCATTTCTGCCTGGGGCCACCATGTGCTGGTGGAACCATTCACACAATAAGGAATAGGAGGAGTCTAGCAGCTCCCTGGAGGAAGGTACTAGAAATAGTCAGGAGCATATTGAACATGAGGTATCTGAAGAACACCCGAGTAACTGTCCAGGAAAAGGCTGGATCTATGAAGTGGGAACATAAGGATTCTAGATGGCATGTATAAATTTGAGAGTTAGCAACTTATTTGAGCTTGGATATGGATAAACATGCCCAGCAAACATGTCAAAGGCTGAAGACTGGAGCCTGGGGATTTGAGATGGTCTTATTTTAGATGCTGTGCTCTGGCAGAGGGAATGATTAAAAACTGACAGAAAAAGAAAATGGCTGCAATGCTGAAAGTGTTTTAAAATTTATATTTTAGAAACAAGCTCAAATTCCTCTTTATAGACACAGGACACTTATTTTCTATTATGCTGAAATTTTGCTATATGGCTTCTATTATGGTACACAGTTTATGCCCAAATTTGAGAGTGAAAAAAGGAAAGGAAATCTGCTTGCTTTTACTTCCCACCCAGTGTGGAAACCTTGCTCTGTCTCATCCTCCATTTGGTCAAGTAACGGGAAGTTCATTGCTTCTTGGTGAAATCTGTTTGTGGTGGCCCTCTGGTTGTTTATTTGGGAAGTAGGGCCTTGGTAGTGAGTGAAAGTTGGTCTATGTGTTGCTTTCATGGAGACCTGATGCAGAGATGGGTAGCCAGCATGAGATCTCCTTCAGTCTCTCTAACTAACATGGCCAACCCATGAGTCACACATACTAGACTATGGAGTTATTTTCCTGCTGAACTAATCTAGAGGTGGATACCATGTTTAATATGAAACTTGGAGGGATGCATATTAAGTAGAGAGGAGATGTTGCAGGTGCCCCATTACCTGGCAGCATAGCTGACTGTGGCTATGAATAAAAGGGATTTGTTGTCTGGGCTTCTCTCCATAGACCAGCCAACTCATATTTTTCTGGATATTTCTGGAAATTAGGATCCAAGAACTGCAGGATGGTGGTGTAATCCTTTCCTTTACTCTCAAGGAAATGCCTCTGATGCCTGGTGATTCTCAGAATGGCATTCTTTCTCATATAGAGAATAACTCTTTCAGATAGAATCCCATTTTACAATGAAGAAAGTGAAGCTTAGAAAAGCTAAGTGCTTTATGGGACTCAAAAGTGAGAGGGTTGCAACCCAAACAGGGTCCTCAGTCTCCAGCTTTTCCCTGCCCTAATAAATACCCAAAATATAAAAGCTTTTTCCTTTTCTATAATAAGTGAATACTAGAGAAGAGGTAGAGGAACTTGCACTCTTGTGAGTTCAGAGACTTTGAAAAGGTTATTATAATCTCAGACCTAATAAACTAAAATTACTATTTAAAAGCTAATAGTGAAAATTCTCTGTAAGGGAGATTCAGAGGTAAAGTACTAGAAGAGTTAAGGAAAGAAGCGTTACTTAGGGCAGAATTTAATCCAAAGATCTGAACTGGGCCTTGGGGTTTGAGGACTGACTGCTGATACAGATTGGAATCCCAGATGGAATGGTTGTCTGGGGACCCCGAGAAGTCAGGGAAACTGGAGGAAAAACAATCCAGAAGGATGTTGTTCTTACTATACAGCTTTAACTTAGCTTGGCAACTTTGTAGGCTTTCTCCAGAGCAAGGGCCAAATCCATTTGCTATTTACATTATTTTTTATTCACGTGAGAATGATGACACTGCACATTCACCAGCAGTGCTGGTGTGTGGGCACATACTTGTGCTCTCATCTTGCTGAGTCCTTTGACTGTCTACGTGACCACTCACCAATCTGAACCTGTTGTCACTTATAAAATGAATGGATATAGAAGCTAACTAGTTTCTAAATTTCCTTCCACCGTTTTCTTGTTCCATGAGATAGTGGCCAGTGCCATGACACTTTAGGTCACACACTCGCGAGTTATGCTAGCCCCCTTCACCCTTCACCAATGGATTGACTTACAAAAGGATTTGCCAAGTGTCCATAATGTGCAAGGATTATGGGAAAAGGTAACTGTGAAAGATACACAAGGAATGCAAACGCTGACATGCAGCAAAAAGTTGTGGAGGAAAGGCACAGCCCAGGAGGGCTGGATGCAGCTACTCTGGGGCCAGAACGCCACTGTGAGTTGGGTTTGGGCAATTTCTGTCCACACCATTAAATTTTCCTGGTACACTGTTTATCAAATGACCATCTCTTATCTTTTTCTCTCTGAATGAGCAGGATGAATATCTCCATTTCCCTTGGGAAAGAAATGGAATAATACTACCTATCCCTTTGTGGTATTATATTGCCATTAAGAGGAAATAAGCCAATTTATATACAAGTAAGGCACCTGATTATTCTCATTCCTTTGAAATACTGGAGTATCCTCCCTATAAAAGATCTATGCTCAATTGTTGGATAAGAAATTGCCCATTGCATGATAGAACATACTTTTGTACCAAGAAAATTGAAATTTTGCAGAGGGGAGCCCCACCCTTTATGTGGGATGTGCATAACTTTGGGGCTGGTGGCACAGCCTACTTCCATATATCATCACCCACAGATATGGTCCCTCTGTGGCAATATTTGGATCCCCAATGCCAGGCTGTAGATGACACAACTGAAATGAAACTCTTATAGGAAGATCTCTTGTAAAAATTTAGAATTGAGTTTGAGAAGTTGTCAAGTTGTCGGAGGTTTCCAATGGTACTTAAACCAGAAAATCCTAGCGCACCCAAATTTAACCTGGTGCAGAAAGAGACAAAGAACAGAGAGAGCTGAGAGGAAGAAAAACAAAGAAACGCTGAGAGGGAGACAAATGAGAGAGGCAGAGACGGATGAGACTGCCAAGACCAGCTTCTGAAATGGTTTTTTTGGTGTTTCTGTGTTTCTTTTATCAACATTCCCACATCCTTAAATCCTCCTTTTAGTTTTTAAGTTTTTTAGTTTGGGTGAGTTCTGTTACTTACAGAGGAAGGATCCTTAATATATTCTGATTTCCAAGACCTTCTTTTCGTCTTCTTTTTTTAAAGATTTATTTATTTATGCATACAAAAGCTGGGATGCAGGCCAGAGGTGTGGGCCCACCAGAGACAAGAGTAGGGAATAGAACAGGCAGATCTACCAAAGTACACTGCTGAGGGGAGCAGTGGGTAAGACAGGAAAGGTCTGCTGTGCCATGTGGGAAGCTCCCTGGCCAGGGATCGAACCCATGCTGCAGTGTCTGCTGATAGGCTGAGATTTAACCCCTTGCGCCACGGTAGGCCCCCTTTGTTCTTATTTTTATTTACGTCTTCTTGTAAATATGTCGGATCTGGTGAAATTTAGCAGAGTGAGAGATGAAAACAGTTTCTCCTATTGGTCATGGCTGCTGGCTAGGCAGGTGCTTTCAAACTCTGCAGATACTGTAAGCTGTTTGGCTGTGTATGCAGTGCTCTGGGGCAAACATTTGTCCTTGCTCTCATTTAAGAGGATGGAGGAGGAAGAAGGGACACTCTGTCCTTGGCATGACTACCGTTGCTCAGTGGCACATCTGTTTTCCTACGTCATTAATGGATCCTTCCAAAAGCAGCGAGTCCTTCCCTGAGCATTAGGCCAGCAATCCTGATTAGAATCAGCATCAACCACCCATGAAACTAGAAGCTTCCCCTGTGATTTATTAGTACAATAAAACCTCACCAATTAACCATAATTAGGAGGAAAAGCCCATCTCAATTTTAAGGTTCTTAAAGAAGCAACATTTTAACTTCTTCCAACTTTGCATAATGATTAAATTGGTTAACCAACTACATTTGACTTAATATATGAATAAAAATTATTTCCAGATAGCACATCAACTTATATGTATTTTTGGTATGTAAATGGTCTTTGAGAAACAGCTTGTTCTTTCAGGCAGGCAATTTCAGCATCCTACTTAAACTTTCACAGTATTAAGTTTAGCAAATGCTTTTCCCATTGCAAAAACAATGATTAACTTAATCTTAATACTTGTCAAATCATTTTTAACAAATAGGTTCTGAATTTCAGAGTTGATTATATTTTTGGATCAATGTGACAATTATTAGGGGAATACATGGCATCAGTTACAGTATCATGAAAACCTGTTTTTAAGGCTTCAAAATTTTTCATAGGGGTTTACATTGCTGTTGAAAATGAAGTGGATTTATTTAAGAATCTAGTAGAATGATGGTGTTGACCACGAGCTGAAAATCATTTCTTCTACAAGTTGTGATCTTTACACTGAGGCTCCAATTTACAAAAAGGCGAGGATACATACAAATAGGCTGTGATGAAATGTTTGCTGCCCCATATCGTTTGTCCTGATTCTATATTTGCTGTTTTTGAAATCTAAAGAAAATGAGCTGGGAAGGCAAAGTTGGTGTTGGGAATAGAGCTCTCTTAAATAGCTACGCTAATTCAAACCTGCAGGAAGGTCTCTTTAGGACACCTAGCAAAGCAGAGTTTTTGTTTATTTTCTGTGGGGGGCACGGATAAAGGCTAGGATGAGAGTGTTTGGATTGGCCCTTACTTTTTTTTAACCCAGATTTATTTTTACTTTTGCATACAAGCTGGGGTGCAGGCCAGAGGTGTGGGGCGCTGAGATGGTTCACCAGAGACAGAGTGGGAAGCAGAATAGGCAGATCAACAGAAATACAGTACTGAGGGGAGCAGTGGGCGAGGCAGGAGATGTCTCCTGTGCCATGTGGTAAGTTCCCCAGCCTGGCATCGAACTTGTCCCGCAGCTGCCAACAGCTCCACAGCGCTATGATAAACCTGTTGTGCCACCAGGGAGGCCCTGGGTTGGCCGTTGGCAGCACCTACTCAGGGGTCTGAGAGAGCCTGACTCACTCTGGCCATTCATCACCTGCTGGAGCCTCCTCACTCCTGATTCCTCTCCCTGTTACACTGGATGATTTTTACTTTTGGCTTTGCTTTCAATCTTAGCCTGTAAAGTAATTTGCACAATATAGTAAGATGGAATATGACTGAAAACTGAGGCAGGTTTGTAGAACTCTTTAGAAACCGCTTACCTTTAAGCTAACTTCCCATAGAGGTATGATCAGCAGGGTTGCCCAGTGAGCCCAGAATTGCATTCTTAATTCCATAGGCTGAGTCTGTTAGAGGCAGGCGCTTAGCCCATCTTCCAGTCAGTTAAGGTGGGAATAAATATGGCATTGACATGGCCCAGGTGAGTAAAGGAAGATGAAAGCTTTCTGCTGTCCGTTTTTGTCCACACTGGTAGTTCAGCCTCCGGACAGGGGTGACTGAGGGACTGTGGGTAACTTCACCCCAGAGGAACTCACTGTGCTTGCCCAGGATGTCAGCCTTGGTCCCCATTCTTTTGGACCTCAAGATTTTTTAATGTGCCTGTTATTTGTTTAGTACCTTTACTTTCTTTCTAGTTTTTCATCTTATATAAAGATAAAGCACATGTGAGATGCCAAAATCAAGTTCTCCTAAAGAAGGACAGAGAGAAGCAGGATTTAGTGACAGAGCACAGCTGTCCTTCCTGCTGCAATGCTGCTACCACCCGTGACCCAGGGTCTGCCTCTGCCTCCCTGCAGCCCAGGCCACCTGACCTCTGTGAGCGCACAGCCCGGAGGACACTAGTGACATGCAGTGCCTGGACAGCACCCCAACTGAGTTCTAACCAGAGCCTACCACTCACTCTTTGCATAACCTCGGGCAAATTACTTCTCGCTAGGTCTTGCTCTTATGAAAAATACAATTAAATAAAGTAAGAGGAAGTGCTAATAATCACTAGCTACAGTAGCTTTGTGCCCTAAGGTTTAGGGTGATATTTGGGTCTTTATATATTCTGGAAAAGAATAGGTCTCCATGTCTTATCTAGTATATCTTTGCAATAGAGAAATAGCACTTTATTTTTTTAAAGATATATTTATTCATGCATACAAGCTGGGGTGGCGACCAGAGGTATGGGGTGGTGAGAGAGACAGAGTGGGGCGTAAAACAGACAGATCGAATGAAGTACACTGCTGAGGGGAGCAGCGGGCGAGGCAGGAGAGGTCTGCTGTGTGGGAATCTCCCTGGCCGGGTATTGAACTCGTGCTGCAGTGGCTCTGGATAGCTTCATAGTGCTGCACTTAACACGTTGCACCACCAGGGAGGCTCGAGAAATAGCACTTTACATTCTGAAGTACTTAGACAAGTCTGTAGACTTTTTGTCCATCAGATATTAATTAGTCATCCTCACTTAATAGATGAGGTGATAGAGTAAACTTAAAGCCAAATGTAGGGGCTACCCTGGTGGCCTGAGGTTTAAATCTCAGCACTATCACCATGAGGGCCTGAGTTTGATCCCCGCCAGGGAGCTGACCCACATGGCACAGAGGATCTCTCCTGTCTCACCCGCTGCTCCCCTCAGCAGCATATTTTAGTAGACCCTCCTGTTCTGCTCCCCACTCTGTCTCTGGTGAATACTCTCACCCCACCCCTGTACCTCTGGCCTACACCCAAGTTCTTCTATGCAAAAAAAAAAAAAAAAAAACAAAAAAACCAAATGTATACCTAAAATTACCACATTAAGAATTTAAAACTTGAAATCAAACGTTGTACAAAATTGAACAACAATGTAAGAAAAAAATTTTAATTTAAAATATTTTTAAAAATTTAAAAAAGAAAAGAAATTGCAACCAGTTAGATATAGGGCAGAGGGAGAAGGAGGGCTTAATGCTGCCCTAGGTTTCTGCACCTCTGGTGGGTTCTCACTCACAGAATCACAAAGCAGGGCTCATCTGATGTAATATAGGAGAGAGAATACATTTCTGAGATGTAGCTTCATGGTTAATAATGAGAGCCATTAAAATGAATGAGATCTGCAGGGGGTGGGGGGAGTGTTTAATGAAAAAGAGAAGAGGATCTAGAACAGAGAAATAAAGAACATCATCTTTTAGAGATGGGCAAGTGTGGAGAGGGACCCCACGTAGGAAAGCAAAGAAAGCCACTCAGTGAGCAGGAGGAAACCGGGCTGTTGTAGCACGGTGGGGGTCACCTGAGAGAACATGTAAAGAGGGAGGAGGTGCCCAGAGTGGTTGTCTGCTGCAGAGAGGTCAGGTCAGGAAAAGAGCAGCCAGCGATCCAGAGAGATGAGCCTTGAGTCTCTCCACCTTCATCTGCTGCGTTTGATTCCAACTCACCGCTGACCAACCTCTTACCAAAATGTTAGAAATATTTTCACTAATATCTGAGAAAGCTCATTACAAAGATACAAATGGCAGCTTTTACTGTTAAAATATATATAATGACACCTAGTTCA
Source organism: Scalopus aquaticus (assembly GCA_004024925.1). Taxonomy (NCBI): domain Eukaryota; kingdom Metazoa; phylum Chordata; class Mammalia; order Eulipotyphla; family Talpidae; genus Scalopus; species Scalopus aquaticus. The sequence goes on along the minus strand of PVIJ01005771.1, from coordinate 15,417 downwards.
GCAGCTCCCAGACTTTGGAATGCCACAAATGTATACTATTTGTAAAAGTAATAATGGGTCACTGAAATAGTAGACCACCTTGCCAATCATCCAGTCATTTCACTTAATTCAGGGTGACCACAGGATATGGTCACATATCCTGTTGAGAATCATTTAGAACACATGAAACCCAGACAACAAGATCATTTGTGTTGACTTCTAGTAGAAGTCAGAAATCCTTTTGGAAAAAGTATGACTTCCAGTCTACTTGTACAGTTGTGGCTACTATCTGTCCTGTGACTTCATTTACTATAACTCACCCTTATGAAAGTCCGGACTGAATCAGAGAAAATAGCCTTTCGAGGTGGTGCCAAGAAGCAGCTTGAAGAGGCTTTAGAAACTTTGACAAGTAACCTCCATCAGCCTTCCCGTCCCGCCCTACAAATCAATATACAGCCACACAATCTCAGTTTGAAAATTGTGACACCCTCTATGGAAGAGAGTTTGGGGAATTATTGAAAAATTAAGAGTAAATACAGTATGATCCAGCTAGTTCATTTCTGATATTTATCCAAAGAAAACTAAAACACTAATTGGAAAAGATATGTACACCCTGACATTCACTGCAGCATGATTAGCAATAGTCAAAATGTAGAAGTGCCTAAGTGCCCATTAATGGATGAGTGGACAAAAAATAGGTGTCATAGATACGCAATAGAATACTACACAAAATAAAAGAATTAAGCCTTGCCATTTGCAACAACATGGGTGAAACTGGAGGGGATGATGCTAAGTGAAGTAAATCAGACAGAGAAATAAATACAATTTCATTCATATGTGAAAGATAAATAACCAAAGAAAACAAAGCAAACTAAAACAAAGCCTGCAGTTCTGACAACAGGATAGTGATTATCAGCAGAGAAGAGGGAATGGGGGCAAGTAAAACTGGTAAAGGAGATAAAATGTATGATGTGAATTGGATTTGATGGTGACCATAGTATAGCATAGGCAGATGTTATCATCGTATTCCTTTGTGTTCATCCTGCCCCTTTTTTGATCTCCCTCCTGCCCCCTCCTTTGCTATAGACCTCAGTTCTTCGGTCAGCTTGGTAGTTTTGACTTTTTCTTGACCCTTTGGTTTCTCTACATTCCACATATAATATAGTAACACATACTTCATATTAATTAATTCCAATTAATAAATCTAGAATCAAGTTTGAGGATTAAAATAAATAAATAAATAAATATATTTATATATGTATACAGAGAGAGAGAGAGAACTGTATACCTGAAACTTACACTCTGTTATGAATCAGAATCACCTCGATTTTTTTAAAATGTAAAGTAAGAAAAGAAAGTATTTTGAAAATGTGTTCATTTTATCACTTTAAGGTGAGTCTCCTGGCCACCCTCTACATCCTCTTCCCTACCACACAAACACTCACCTGGCACTGGACCAGTGAGAGTCCATGTGATAAGGTATTCGGTGTTTGTTGTTAATAGAGTAAGTCTTTAAAATGAGGATACTACTAAAAACAGGGTGGGAGTGACTCTTTAAAGAAGCTTGAACAAAGGGGGCTTTTTTCTGCCTCCAGCAGCTGAACAAATTAAGGATTCCTTTTGCTTCTGACAGTATTTCAAACTAACATAGCCTCCCTCATTTTTGGACAGTACAGATACTCATTCATTATCAAATTGACATTAGCCAGAATATTTTAATGTCAACAAAGACAAGTGAATGATTGTTAGCCTGGTTATTTCTTGTATCCCCTTTGGAAGTTTCCATGTATGCAAGTTTTTAAATAAGGAATATCTCCAGATTGATTATTTTTTTCATTTTTGTTCTTACAAGAATTCCAAATTTTACCAAGGATGCAGTTTAATTGAACTTGGAATCAAGCTTCATTTTCATATTTTCTGGCTAATGTTCCGTGAATGTCATAAATTTGCTGTTAAATGGATAATGGTTATTTTTAATGTAATAGATATAGCAAACCCTAATGAAGAGAATGGCTGAGCAATGCCATGTCAAGCCCAAAAACATGAAGATTAGCAATAAAAATAGAAGTTTCTTATCACCAGAAATGGGAGGGAGATAGTCCTAGACATTAGACAGACACAGTCTATTTCTTGCTCCCAGTGTCCCACGAGGGGCTCACCCCAGTAAACTTGACCCAGCAATTCAATGCCTCAGGCTATGTTTCCTGCATTTGTTCTGCAGGACTATTTTACTCCTTGGTTTGAGTGACTCTGAACTTTCCAGCTGGGATGAGGATGTTATAAAAGTCCTGTGATGCTGTGGCCTTAGGTCATTTCTGTCACTCCACTGTGCTCTGAGAATCTAGGTAGAGGTCTTCATCTAATTTGGAGAATCATGCGTGCTATTTGTGATACCCACTCCGAAGCTCTGTAAATCATTAAATGAAAGATATTCTGCAGGAAAAGTCGTAATACCAACTATGACTTAGAATGACAAGAAAAGCTAGTCTGATTTTTGTTGGAAGCATGAAATGTAGTTTTATTACTGTGAAAGATTTATTCTAACTGGGGTTAGATTGAAATCCTGACCTAAGGGATTTAAGAAACTAGGCAAATCTTTAAGAATGGTCTGTTTTGTTTATTTTTTAATATATATATTTTTTTAGTTATATCTTTTACATTATTGTGTATTCCCCGTAAAGTTCCCACCACCTATTCACCCATGAACCATCACCATAGCCCCTTATTTTTAATGTTTTGTTTTTGCCTGCATCTAAATATACCTCTGAGGTAAGGCTCTTAAAAACTACTGCCTTAGATAATTTAAGCATTATTCCAAAATTATAGTTATGTTCATCCTTGGTTTACTAAGTATTTATTTCAATGCATATTTTCCAAACGATCCTCAAATCTTTAACTAAAGGGGTCAAATAAAGTTTCATTATTGTGATTATGTTATTGCAGATTTTCTCTACTTACACAATGCTTGGCAAAATTAAATGAGTGAGTTATTAGATGAATGAATGAGAAAAGACCATAGGTCCATTCCTCTTCCTTTACTTGGCCTCACTTTATTCCATGTGCAGAGACAGAATCCCTAATTCTGACTTTCTGGTTAAAGCCATCTGCAAGAGGCATCTGTACAACATAGGTTTGGGGTCTTAGTTTGGGTTCCTGTAGCAAAGTATCAAAGACTGGGTAGCTTATCAATGACAAAACTTATTTCTCACATTTCTGAAAACTAAAACTCCAATATCTGGGTGCCTTCATGGTGAGGGGCTGGTGAGTGACCTCATCAGTTACAGATTGCCACATTTTCACTATGTCTTCCCATGGCAGAGAAGCAGAGTTCTCTGGCATTTCTTTGTAAGGGCACTAATCCTGTTCCTGAGGATCTCCCCTCTCATGACCTATGCACCACCCAAAGATCGCACCTCAAAATACCATCACTTTGGGGGTTAGAATTTCAACACATGACTTTGGGGGAGACACAAACATTCAGTCCCTAACAGCCGTGAGGGAAAAATATGCCTACTCTGTGACACTCTTCTTGTTTATGACAACTGGTCTCAGTGCTCTTCTCACAGTTACACATTTGAGAGTTAGGAGGAGTTGGAAGGCGTTTGCTTGTTCTTAATGCATAAGAGTTAGAAAGAATATGTTGTAATTTTCTTTTTTATTTCAGACCAGAGCTGTGAGAGGCTCCCAGGGCTTCCTCTGAGGAGATATAAATAGAGCAGAGCATTTACTTATTTCCCAAGTCAAGTAAGTGGACAGTCCAATGTTGGCGAGGATGCCCAAAGTTCCTTTCCCTGGACACACTGATCCATCCCATTTTCACATCGCTCAGCCATGCAACAAATTCCCTGAGTTAGGTAGAGAGTAGTTTTTCTCTAGAGAAGAGAGGCTTATGTCTCTGAGAAGTCAGAAATGCCTGACACATGGTTTTCCTCCAGCCAGATTCAAGCGGCTATTTGCAGACTCCTCTTCTCCAAGTCTGTGTTCTAGCACGTCTTGACTGCTCTGTGTTCATCTTGCTTTTCTCTCTCACCTCCGCTGGGGAGACCCTGTGCATTCACCAAGATTTAGTAGATGTAAATGCTTCTCTAGACATTCCAAACTAGTTAATCTTCCTTTCTTGCTCCCAAAGATACAGTTCACATTGGATTTCCTCTGCTTTTCAGTCTCTCCCAAAGAGCACCTGTGGGGAGATAATGGTGAATGTTTTGAGGGGAGGACTATTCGCTATCCACACTGAATCCCAACCCCCAGCATAGCGTGTCCTATCTTGTCAGTGAATCAAAATCAAGAAACAACTCTCTAATCATGGAGCTACTTTGTAACATTCTTAACCTTAGTTTAATGGTGCTTAGTTTAGCAGTGCTAAGTATTCTAGAATTACTCAAAGTACCAGCAAATTTATTTATAGTGTGGTAGCCCTGCAATGTATGACATTATGGCTGAGAAAATCAAAACAATAACCAAAAGTCATTAAAACCCTAGTCACCTGTGTAGATTATTTCTGGATACACAGCCTGGATGCCATCTGTGGCATTCCTCCCTGATTATATTAGACTCATGACTGTCTCCAAGCCTTTTCCAAAAATAAGAAATTATGTTCCTTGATTTTAAGCCCCTCGCTTTTTCAGGTACATTAAAATGAGATTACCACAGCAAGAGCAAGTTCTTTTGTACGGAACTATTCCATAAAACATTCATTGGTTCCTATGAGTTTTTAAGGTATTAAATCTGATATCCAACAACTGACTATTATAGGTGCTACTTCACAAATTGCTCTGCTACATATCAGAAGGAAGCTTAATGGAATAGGCATGATTTACTGGAGTCATTTCAGATATTCCCTGAAGGTCTTTAAACCATAACTTCAACAACTTGCCCAATGACTTACAGCATCATCACTTGGGCTACTATAAATGCTGTTTTTCTGATTGTGTCATTATTGTTGCCACTGTTTTCTTTTTAAGAGTAGAAATGGAAGAGGGAAAAATATAGTCTGTTTTACTCACTAATGAGTCAGAAAAAGTCACCACTGCTTCTAATTATCAGGGGTCAGTGCCAGAGTCTCTAGCAAGAAAGCATGTATGTTTGTTTATATTTTCTGGAATGCAAACTAATATGCAAACTGTACAAAGTTAAGGGAATTTTTGTGACAACATCCCTTGCCTCCAAGTCATATATTCAGGCCCTGTGGTCTGGGTACTAGTTGGTGATATGATGGGTGTTTATGGCATTGAGCTCAAGCTCGGAATGTTATACGAGTATTTTTATAGAAAATGAGGCAAAGCATACTTCTGAGGGTGAATGTTAAAAATCTGCTGAACTTGTAGCTTTCTTCTTTCCCACAACACCTACTCTGTCACTGCTGGACCAGTCGAGGTCATTGACTTCCTTCTCCAAAAACATCAGTTAGTTCTTAAGAGAACAGGCAGTTGGGATCGAGGGTTTATTTTGGTGGGTAGTTTGAAAGGTCTGAATTCGTTTTCTACCAGCCCCTGAGGTCACATGCAGGTCATTCTAAGTCTCCTAGATGAAAGAGAGAGGGTACCTCCTTTTAATCAAAAGCCAGTCCCTCCCACCTTTCCTCTGTACGCACCTTTCTTTTTCTCTTATTTTCAACCTTTCCCTCTCAGATTTCTCCTTCCCATCATCATTATACAATCCTGCATGTCACTTCTGTGGAAGCCTGCTGTGACCCCAGAGAATCACTTTGCTTCCCACATTATATATTTCATAGTTTCTCTTTCTGAACACTTACCTTTAATAGCAACACTCTTCTCTAAAAGGCAACCAGGAAATGTGTCTGGCTTATTCATTACTATGTTCCTAGATCTAAGTATGATGTAGAACACATTGCAGGTACCTAATAAATATCTCTTGGAAGGAAATAGAAGGTAATAAGTTTAGTAATGCACAGCATAATACATTGCATATAGATAATAGCAAACCATTGAAGGCATCTGTGCATGCAAGACAAGGTGAAGGATTGTTAAATGGTATTGATTGGGCAGTCTTGTGTAAGGGAGATTGGGGAAACCTAAAACAGAAATAATAATGTAATAGGCCAGGGAAATTGTAATACGGGTCTGGATTAGAATGATGACAATAAGATCAGGAGGAAAAATTATAGAATTTGATGATTTATTATGATTGGAAATAAAAAGAGTAAAGGTACGTTCAGAAATAAGGCCTGGTGGTTTTTGAAATAATAATAAATTAAGAAAAGGGAATTGGGTTTCAGAGGACACAAGTGATATCAGATCAATAAATTGTTGTGGGGACAGTGGTGCTTACAAAGAATTCCATGTGGCCTGGAAAACAGAAGTCATATTTCAAAGACTCTCTTCATACCTTTCCTAAATCAGGACCATCTGTAAGAGAAGCTGAAGTGAAATTGTTGTTTATGCAGATAATTTTCTCTGCAGGTGGTCTCCTTTTCTTCGGGGCAATTGTGGGAGGCCAGACCACATTTCATACAGTCAAGGCTACAGCGCCATTAAGAAGGTACCTGCATTCTTGTAGGGAAATTGCCTGGGGACCGTGATCTGCAAATCCCCATATTCTAGGGGCATCATCCCTTCCCTTCTGCTTGCATTCCCTCAAACTGCCACTTATCTTTGGCAAGGCTGACCCCAAAAGAAGTGCAACTAGCCCCAGATGCTAATGTAGTACTGCATGAATGTGTCTGTTATGGACACACTGAGGAGGAGGGGAGGAAGAGCTACCAGAAGGCTCACAGGATTCTAGAAACAGAGAAAGCAAGGGGTGGGTTGGGAGGCTAAGAGATATGGACTGGAGGGTTCCAGGAGCCTGTCATTACTTAGGGGCTGACATCTCAGTCAAGGTGGGGGGCCAGATGGAGCTGTTTTACCCAACTTAAACTGAGGAACAATAAAGAGCGGGTTTAAACCGCACAGCAGAAAGAGCATCTGAAATACAGAACTGAAGTTTGCAAAAACCCACATAGGGAGGAAGCCAGGAATCTTAATGCTAACTAGCTTGTTGAGGCTCTGAATGGATTGCTTCTGGTCTGGAGGGAGGAAAGCTCTGACCAGAGGCTAGGGGTCTGAGGTAAGGGCCCGCAACATTCCGGTGGATCCACCAGCCACTTTCCAGAAGAAGGAGAATTTCTCTATACTCTGGGGCTTCAGGGAGATGGGCAGTGCGTTTAATGTGGGTTCTATAGGGTCAGTATTTAGACTCCAGACTAATAAAAAGTAGCTTATTAATCTCATCTCTGTGTGTGTGTGTGTGTGTGTGTGTGTGTGTGTGTCTGTGTGTGTCTGTGTATAAGAGAGCGAGACATAGAAAAAGAGAATACTTCAGATGGAATTTGCCAGTGTCCATTTTGGCAGGGGTACAAGCCCAGAACACACCTACTATAGTCCACTTCAACATGGTTGATAAAACAATAGCAAGAAAAGCTATAAACCCCTTCTCTGATCTTGCTCCTGAATCCTACCCTTGTTTCTGCCGGCTCATTTCCTAAATTACAGGAGGGAACACGAAAGACCCTTTGTTACACTCTGCAGAGAAACTGGTTTACTATTTCTGCCACTGGGGATATTACCCTACCTGAAACATTACCTTGGTTCACATGCCTTAAAAGAAAGACTATTTTATTTTATTTGTGGTTTGTTTGCCTGCCAGTAACATCCTACCTGGTAGGAGGGTGATTGCAGCAGCTAATGCTCTCTTAGAAGTGAGTTACTAAGACAGGTTTTTCATTATTTGTCCTCCTTTCCTTTCTTATCCTCACTTCAGTATTCAACCTGCAAGATCGTTGTGTCTTGGGTCTTGCTGGTGGCCTAGGGGTTAAGTCTCAGCCCTATCACCACTACAGCCTGAGTTCAATCCCCAGCCAGGGAGCTGACCCACATATGGCACAGCAGACCTCTCTTGTCTCTCCAACTGCTCCCCTCAGCAGTGTACTTCAGCAGACCCTTCTATTCTGCTCCCCACTCTGTCTCTAGTGAATCTTCTCAACCTCCCCTCCAACACACACACACTCAACACCAGCCTCCATCCCAGTTCTTCTACAAATGAATAAATAATGAAAAAGAGAGTTGTCTTTATTTTTTTTTAAAAAAAGATCTTTGTGTCTTATTTCAGTGATCTTCAAATCTCTTAGGGTTTTTCATCACTCCACCAGAAAACACACTGCCGTTATGTTGGTAACAAGCCCAAGTTCTCACTCTACTTAGCCAGTGACTCCTAAAGACAGCAGGGTGCTCATGGGCTAAGAATAAAAGGGTTCTTTGCAGATGGCAGTCTTGGGGGTAGAAGTTATAGATGTCCCCTGAGAGAACTCTGTAGCTCTTAATGCTAAATATGGAGGAAGAAATAATGCATTTGTAATGTGTAGGGCATTAACAACCCCCAGAGATGTTATACACTTGGGCCCAAAACTTACCAAAAAAGAAAAACAGCAAAATAAATATAACTTTATGTTGCCAAGTTATGTTATACTCTTTCTTCAAGTCTGTCTATTCATCCTCAGCTTTTACTGTAAATAGAATGCATTTCACTCAGTGTCTTACATAAGACTAGCACTTAATATATAAAGTGATATTGCTTCTAGCAAGACTGTCATTCACTTTGTGTCCTGGCCCAGTTTAGAGAGTCACCTTAAAAGCAAAAAAAAATAATTAACTTTTCTCTTCCCAAACGATTTTGAAAGGAAATCTATTCCTATAATAAAATATATATTTCAAATATATTTCTAGTGTAGTACAATTTGTATTATTTAGATCTAAATTATACCAGGTGTTTGCTTCTCTGTTTTCTCCCTTTTAGGGTCAGTTTTAGGAAAGTTGTTTTTCTGAACTTTCCCCCACAAACTGGGAGAGTAAACGAAAAATTCAGTCATGTAACACATTTATTAGCTCCTTAAAGAAGACATGTGCAAAGGAACTGGGTGAAAAGTTTTTTAATTGTATTATTTTTTTATTGAGGTAACATGATGTATCCATTTTAGGGGTATGGGTTCACACCTCTTGAAAGCGGTGTCAGCACACCACTTCCACCAACGAAGCACCAATATTCTTGCTCCATAGCCCACTGTCTCCCCTCCCATCTTTGCTTCTCTCTCTGCCCCCCAACCATCACCACTACCCTCCCCTCTGGTAGCATCAATTGTCCAGTCAGATTTCTTGGTTTTGTTTTGGCTTGTTTTGTCTGTTTTTTAGCTTTGTTTTTTATATTCTACATATGAGTGAAATTGTCTGGTATTTGTCTTTATTCAGATTTATTTCACTTCGCATCATCCCCTCTAGTTCCATCCATTTGATGATAATTTTTTTCATGTGCCTGTTGGGCAGCCTGGTTTTTTTTGGAGAGAGAATCTATTTAGATTCTTCTGTCCATTTCTGATTGATTATTTGTTGTTGTTAAGTTATGTATAGATCCTGGTTATCAGTCCCTTTTTGGATACATGATGTGCAAGTATCTTTTCATTTGATTGATGCTTCTTTCACAATGCAGAAGCATTTTAGTTTGATGTAATCCCATCTGTTTACTTTTGGTTTCCCTTGCACAGATAATTTTTATACTATTATACTATTCTGTATGATACTAGAATAACAGATAATCAGACCTTATCCAAACCCATAGAACATACAGCACCAAGGGTAAACCACAATGTAAACTATATGCTTTGGATGATAAGGATCTGTCAATTTAGTTTCATCAATTGTAATAAGCATCCCAGTTTATGCTTGTGTTGATAATGGGGGAGCTATGCGTGTAGGGGGCCAGGGATATATAGGAACTCTATTTCCTGCTCAGTCTTGCTGTGAAGTTTAAACTGCTTTCTAAAATGTCTGTTTTACATCTATTTAAAAAATGGTAACTCTTAGTCTTTTAAATTGGTAAAGCAACATTTTGTTAAGATTGCTGTGCTTTTCATTTTGCCCACTGCTGTATCTTGCCTGGAATAATCAAAGAGTTCCTCTAAGACACACTCCTGTTGGATTAAATTCTTAGAACAGTTTTCTACTTGGAATTTTCTGAACACCAAAGGAAGTGTTGAAAATTGCTAGTTGTTTTCCCCACTGGATGATAATTACACACATTTTATATTAAAGTTATGTAAACATAAATATAAATAGCCAACTAACTAGAATATACCTATAAAATTCCAGGTTTGGGTCCACTTGAAATTCTAGAGGCTCACTCACAGAGGTGAAAAAGTAGGGATCAAAACCTAGTCTCAGAAAAACAGACTCAGGAAACACCTGGATAGTAAAAGTATCAAGTTCCAAAGAGTGCTAGTAGACAGCAGAAATAGAAAGTCTGACTTGGGGATCAGCCAGGTGGAGTGGGTTCAGGAGAGGGAAGGGCAGTTGGAGTCAGGGAGTGTCCTGGGGGACATTCATGCAGCAAAGGTGGCAATGTTTAATGAGCCTTTTCTTCTGCTCATCCCATCAATGAGGACGGAGCCCGTAAGAGCAATGAGGTGGGTCAGGCAGAGATAAGTCTACTTCCTTCTTCTCGAGAGACCAGTAATATTTGTTCTTGTCTAGAACTGAGATTCTTTGTATTCCAGGTCCCCTAAAATCTGTGTTGGCAGCTGCTGTAGTTCTGCATGTTTCCTTCTGAACAGAATGGGCCCCTGTGGGGCTGCATTACCTCTGCACAGAGGTTTGATTCCTTCTTCAACAAAGCATCATCAAATACCTACCATGTCTCAGAAGTTCTTCTTGGTGTGATGGTGAATAAGCAAATTAAAATACCAAGTCCCTTCTCCTAGGACTTTTTTCTGCCGAGAATGGCAACCGCTGCACCATCAGTCCACGAAATACACATGCACATGGGCAGTTTCCACTAGGCAGAGCCCTGGGCAGGAGAGGCCCTGGCACTCTGCCAAATGGGAAGAGGACCTCAATCTAGGCAAGAAGGTCTTCCCAGGAAAGTTGTAAGGGGCTGAGGCCTGAAAGAAGGAAGGACCAATACAAGTTAAAGGGAGTTAGAAACCAATTCTACACAGAGGAAATATTGTGATCGCATTTTGTTTTGTCCAACAGTTTTAATAACACTTTTACTACTCATCAGATGGTAGCAGTTTATGTGGGGTGCTTTGTGGATACTAGGGTGGCAGAGACAGTCATTTACCATTGTGTTTTGTTTCCTTGGTAACAGAACTCCAATACTTGACTGGGTATGTACAATGGTCTCTGCAGAAGAGATTTCAGTTGTTGCCTCCCTTGCAACTAGTTGTGGCTATGTAACTATAGTCTCACCAATGAGATGTAAGTCTTCCTAGAATGCAGATTTAATGGATGGAACTCCAGCAGCCACTTTAGACTGCTACTTGGATACTGAAAACTAACTCTCAGATACTAAATTATAAAGATAAAAAGGAATTTTTATGTGGTGCTCTCATTCAAACCCCAAATTTCCTGTGAACTAACTTCTTTCAGTTCACAGGCAACTCTTGTGTGTTTATGTCCTGAAGTGAATGTTCTGAGCTAAATGACAAGACAGGAAATAGGTTGTCATTGAGTATCCCAGCTTCTCTCACCTTTATGTTCTCAAGTATTCCAGGTCAGATGGACAGCCAAATACATCTCATCCTGCTCTGATCAGTTTACATATGTTTCTGCCTAAATATAGAGGCTAGCACCAAATCCTCTTGCAAAATTCCCATCAGCTATTTCAGCACTAATTCTTCTATATATCTTGAAAGTGAAAATTTTACCACATCAGATCTCTAAGAATCCTTAATGACATAGTAGAATCTTCTTTTTAAAAGCCACTTGTAAGAGCACGATAGACTGCAGTGGAGGACTATGGGAGCATCGGTAGTAGGAGAGCTACAGTGACCACACCTGAGGGGAGAAATCTTATATTGTCAAAAGATCAACAAGGATATAAGAAAATAGTACTTCATTAAAAATAAATAAATAAATCCATGATTTCATTTAAAAAAGATGAATTCATTAAAAAAAAAGAATATTCACTGATGTGCTCTGATGAAAATACCTAAAACAACCGACATTAATAATAGCAGACTGATTAGGTAAAGTATGGCACACCTGTGTAACAAATAAATAAAAGCCCCTTGTATTCAAAGGAGATGAAGAAGATAGCTTAGTGTTACAAAGGGGAAGGGCAGTACTGACAAGGTGTTGACTGCAGTAGAACTATCTGGAAGTTACTTTCCATTAGCTGTGTAACCACTGAAGTGAAGGTGAGAAAAATTAATGGTTCGATGACTGCTCTCTGCAATATGGCGGGTGGTGGAATGGAGTCATACATGCAAAAGTGGGCCTGGAGGTTCATCTAGGAGAGAGTTCAGAGTCCAGCTTGGCTTATATGTCAAAACAGAGGGAAACAGAGATGCTGTAGGGATATACAACCAGAAAGGCTTTGGCAGTTGCAGGTTTCAGATTATCCTGAGGCAGGCTATTTTATTCTATTCACTAGGTGAATAGTGTGGAAGCCATTGGGATCGTTTATAACAGAATGAAATCTCCAGAAAAATACTAATCTTGATTAAAGCAGGGACAGAAATGCTACTATTGCCTCATGGCTGCAGATATTTAGGTAGCAAAAGCAAGGACACATGATAGTCATGTTATTAACTAGAACTCAATGACTAAAGGATTCTTAGATTAAAAAGACGTAGAAGGCTGGATAGTAAACAAGAGCTGGAGGGAAAGGAAAACAATGTGATACATTTAATTTTAAAAAATGTTAGCAAACTGGATCTTAAAATTTACTGTTCAGAAAAAATATAGTTTAAATCCAGTGTTATATAGTTGAACGAATATTAAGAAAAAAGAAACCTTTACACCAACAAAAGGTCATAACAATGGGTAGAAATCATGTTTCACTAATCAATTGCTTTTTCATGGGGTGACAAAATTAATCAAGAAGAATTCGGTAAATGTAATATATCTGAACTGTTATTGCCATGTCACCGAATTTTATACAGTAAGTCAATTCAAACTTGTCAAGATGTAAATATACCCCCTTACATTAAAAAGTAGATTGAAATCTGGACAATATTTAATGAATGATGGGAGAAACTTGAGAGAATGCCAGCAGCTCCCAAAACTAACATAGATTGAATTCCACTTTGTCAATCTAATGATCAGAGAAATGGGATCAGCACCTCAAGAAACAATAATATAAACAAAAAATAATTTTGCTACTTTGGTTGTTTAAATTATTTGATGTCAAGTATGGAAGGAAACTTACTGCTCTTTTATATGTCTTCCCAGCTGCCTTTTTTCTCATTATGTTAACTATCTTGTTTTAATAGTTCATTAGTTTTTCGATTGAATTGCAGTAATTCTCATTTTTAAAAAATAAGAAAGCTTGCTGGATATATTGACGAGCAGTATTACATCGATCTGAAATTTCATGATCTTTGTATGTTTCCCACCTACTGTTGGTAATTCTCTATGTGGGTTAGCGGTGCTGAAGGAAAACAGCAGGAAGGTAAATGGATGGAACCAGGAGGGTGGAGTAAAAAGTGAGCAAAGGGAGATCTAAAATCAAAAGAAATCCAGGTGGACATTCAGGGGGAAATGAAGAATGTTGAAAGGAGGAGAAAAAAAGAAAGCTTAAAAGTTAAAAGAAGAATGAGGAAAGAAAAGATTGATCCAGAATAAATACAAAAAGAACCAGGAATCAAAGGAAATATTTGAAGGGTAGGAGAGAGGGCTAAAATATAAAAAGAAAAGCTGAATAGCTGTCAAAGTGAGCTGAGACTGCAATACAGAGCTTGGTTTGAGAACAATTTGGAATTGGTGGTAATTAAAATAAAAATTCTATTTGGTAATTGTTGCTAATTTATATTTTATAATATGTACAATTATATCTCACAATTTCTTACATAACCTTCAAGAACAAAATGCCTCTGATATAACTATGGATAAGAACTATACTTTGGGACACTCTTACTTGGTTTGTATAAGAGAACTGTGGTTCATAATTCACCTTTTCATTATTGGTGAATCAATTAATTTGTCTTCATATAAAAATTGATTACTTGTGTATGTGTATCCATCATAGAAAAGTAAATTATCAGCAGAGATGTTTGGGCCTCTTCTTTATCCTTAAGAGAATTATTAAGTAGGATATTCTGTGATTTTTCGGTACCTTCAGGGAGCAAAAATTAGCCAAAAAGGAGTTTGTGTGCACTATTAATAATTGCTATGATTAAACAAGAAAATATACAAATTTAAGGTATTTGGCATCCCTTTAATGGTGAAATGAAAGTATGTAAATATGTGGCTAGAGAAGAAAAATACATGTAGATCGTATAAATATATGCATAAATGTATGTAGACATATTTATGCAAAATACTGAACAATAGTTTTTTTTCTGTTTTCCTGTGACTTTGCTTCCTTTTATGGGCCTAAAAAACAAATCCAAAAATTGTTTTGTCTTATTTTCCTCACCTAAATACATAATTCATTAATAAATGTGAAATGTTGACAAATGGCATAGGTGTCTTATGCCTTTTAGAGCAGTAATATTTCCACAGGGTAAATTTGGATTTTAAATCATATGGGGTAACAATTAGGTTATAACAATGCAAGTTTTTGTTTTACCAAAGTACATATTTAAAATGACGTAATTTAATAACTAACCATCAAAATCTATTTTCAAGTTATTTTTTTCAAATATGACATTTTCAGTAATTCTTTCCTTTATTCTAATAACTTAAATATTAGGATTTTTGAAGCTACAATGGACATTGTATTATTATATTCAGTGACACATTAATGTATGCCAAGAATTATTGTGTTATGTGGTCTGTTTATACCAGTAGTTATTTTTGATGTTAGCTATTTGGTACAAAATACAATTCTTACTTGTAATGGGCACATAAACTTTATTACTGTCTCATTACCATGCAGGAGCCAAATATGAGCAAAAGAATAGTATCCTATATTAATCTTCCAAAGATTGGTTATGGGTAACACTAGTGATTGTATTATAGTTTAATTAATGAAATAAGAAGGGAATAAATAGCATCCCTGCTACCTGACGAATGTGATTCTCTTGTGGTAAGATATGTGTACTGAAAAACAATAAAAGAGTTTTGATAGAATGGCTTTTTATCTAGTTCAGTAATGCAATCTTCTCTTCTGTACCTATAAAAAAGAGATATCTCCTTCCTAAGGCTATATTTCATAGTGTCATTTTAGGTGTTTGTTTTTGGGGGTGGGGGGAATACTTGCTTCTTCAGCTTTAAGGAATTAGTTCCCATTGAACTAGAAAAAAGTATCCAAAATAGCTTAAATTGGTTTTTTTGTTTGTTTGTTTGTTTTAAATATATTTTTTATTGCTATTTATGTCTTTTACATTTTGTATTCCCCTTGGGTAGTCCACCACCAATTCACCCGTGATCCATCTCCATGGTCCCTTGTGTTCTTTTCTATTCCATTTTGTGCGCTTTTCCATCCCTCCCCCCACATCCTCCC